>JAPYZI010007730.1:0-15396 GCA_030523105.1 Ophioninae sp. A BG-2022a
AGAGAGAGAGAGAGAGAGAGAGAGAGAGAGAGAGAGAGAGAGAGAGAGAGAGAGAGAGAGAGAGAGAGAGAGAGAGAGGAAGAGAGTTCCCGCGACGTCACGAGAGACGAGGCGAGCACGTTGAGCGCAAGTCCCAAACAAAAATACGCGCGGCGTCGCACGCGCACAAAACACACCAAAAGAGAGAGAGCGAGAAAGAGAGAGAAATCGAGAACGCAGCGGCGGGCGGGGGGGGGGGGGAATTCAAGCCAGCCCGAGAGAAATCAGCGGCACGCGTCGCCCCCCCCCCCCTTTCTCTCTCCTCCCTCGCCCCTTGTAAACCGAAGCTCCCCCAGGCCGTCTGACCACAGGCTGCACTTACTACTTCGGCCACAGATCATTCCCGGAATAATGGCAATATCGCTCCCCGACGATCGCACACGTCCGCGCCCCTTTACCCCGTCAACTTCGAGAATAACCAAAACGGAAGCACCCCCCTGCCCCCTCCCTCGCCGTTATTTTCCACACCGGGAAGTGCGCGATAGCGACTGGATAATCAGTCGAGGAAAATACGATCGCGTTTCGCTACTTGCCAGGAGTACGAGTCGTAAAAAGGAGGCGGCACTTCCGCAACGAAAAAAAAATGTTTTTCATTTAAAACAAAAGCGCCGATGATAAGAAACGTTAAATTAGTGTTTTTAATATTAATAACAATAGTGAAGTTTTTATTGTTAAATAATAATGATAATAATAATAACGGGACTGAAGATAGTTTATTGAAAAAAGTTTTATAAAAAAAGCAATAAACAATTAAAATTCTATTTGATTCCTAACGAGGATGAACAATAATATTCAATATATTATATAGAAACAATAACATTTAACGTAATGTTATTATTATTGTTATTTTATTATAATAATGAGGAATAAAATAATAATAATAAATCTATTAATTGAGAGTAATTTATTAATAATTATTAGAATAATATATGAATGATGATGATATATATATATATATATATACACATATTATTTACTTGACTCTTCATTATTATTAATTTAACGATCAATAATTTAATTGTTATAAAATAATAAATAATAAACGATGCACAATATCATACTTATTATATTATTAATTATATTATAATTATATATTACATATAATTATAACAATAGTATTATTATAAAATAATAATAATGATAATTAATATTATTATCAGTATCGTTCAATACGCAAATTAAATCTATACACCAACAAAATATTTATTTCAACAAAATTTATCAACAATTATAAAAATAGTTATTAAATAAATCGTAATAATTTTGTTATCGAACAATGAATAATAATGATATCGACGATAATAATAATAATAATAATAATAATAGGAACAGTAACGGTATCAGGAATAACGGTGACAATAATAATAATACGAAATATGAGACATTTATGAAAAAAAAAAAAAAAAAAAAAAAAAAAAAAAAAAAAAAACGTATAAATATCGTTTTTAACGAGCGCTCGAAAATTTATCTCTCTTTATTGGCTTTAAAAAATATTCGCGGGAGGGTTTTCAACGTTTCGATAAGACGATAAAAGCGTGTCGGTGGTATCGAACGTTAAGGGCGTTCGCGTTGCCCGGCGTGTCGTGCAAGCGAATCGAGTGATACTCCGAGCTCGGCTGACCAAACAACGCTTTTACTACTCGCATTCACGTGAGTGCTCCTCGGCGTGCATTGCGGCCAACGTCGGGCTCGTACGACTGTACAAGTGGGTAATCAGAGCCCGATAAAGAGTCTCGCGAGGTCGTAAACAACATACAAACAAAAAAGATAAAAAATATTTAATTATTCAATTATTTAAACGAAATTATTCGTGAATTATTGATTATTTGTTTTTGCAAGATTAACAGTGACCCAATGAATTTTTATTAACGATCAAATTGTAATTAATAATCATAGAATATCGATGAAATAATTGGGTTTGTTTGGGTTTCCAAATTTATTAAGTTAATTAAATAATTAATTTACTATCGAGTACTCGAGGGTCAAATTGCCATTAATAATAATCAATTAATAATCATTGATAATATTGCAATTATTAAGTTCATTGCAATTATTAATAATCATTGATAATAATTTAATTAATCAATCATTGATTAAACTGTTCCCTAATATATCAAAATAATTAAGTAAGATAATTTAATTATCATTAACTATTAATGATCTCTTATTAGTCGATAATTAAATCCTCATTCATTCTGATAAATGATCAAACCCCCCTCAATGATAATCAAATCCGAATCAAATATTTTATGAAGTCTCTTACTTATTTTTTTGAATAATAAATTGCGTTAATGAATTATTTCATACAGATTTTATTATTCGATGAATTTGTTGGTCGATTGAAGCCAAAGTATACAGAAATTTGACAACCCAAACAAGCACAATTATAACAAAAAAAAAAAAATAATAATAATAATAATAACAATCATGATAAAACAAGTAATAATTGAAAGAAAAAAAAAAAATTAATAATTTTTTCTAGTGAAAAATAAAATTACCGTTAATCAACGTTATATTTTTGTTAATATTTATTTGTTCATATAATTATATAAACGAATAATATGAACAAATTCATACTAACAAAAGTATTATTGATATTAAAAATGATGAAAAAACCAATATTCATAAATCGAAATTAATAAATATAACATATATATTAACAATTGCAACAACAATAATAATAATAATAACAAAAATAACTATAATAATACGTAATCATAATAATATAATAATAATAATTCGTAATACAATAAATAATAATAATAACAATAATAATTCGTAATACAATAAATAATAATAATAACAATAATAATTCGTAATACAATAAATAATAATAATAATAATAACAGGCAAAAAACCAAATGAAACTTGATAAAAAAAAAGATGTGAAAAAAAAGTGTGAGGTCGATGAGGACAAAGATAGAGTCGGTTAATGGACCAGAGGAGCGTAGAAGTTCGAACGGTCGATCATAGGACAAGAGGAAGTGCAAAGAGAGTCACACCTCGAGGATGAGAAATGGCGAGTAAAGTGTTGAAACTTGTGGTCGAGTGGGAGGACGTTGGTGTCGTATCTCGATCAGCGAGGGTTGTACGTTTCGAGCAATAGGTTGAACGAGTTTACCGGGACGGCCAACTCCTAGATCGAGAGATAGAAGCCTCGGAACGACGCGGTACCGACCTAACCGTTATTTCGGGGACATTCGATTTCGAGGACGGTCCTCGAAATAACAAAACCCCAAGAATACTCGAAACATTGGCTGGAATCGACCGGACCAATTCTCACTTCCATTTCGTCAAAGTACTCGAAGCGTTTCGCGTCCCTGAACGAACGGTATCGGTTGCCCCCCCCCCCCCCCCCCGTTTTCATTAATTCGTCATCAATCGACGTGGAACCAAAATCGCCCATCCTCGCTACGACGAGCTTCACCGTTTCCTTTCTCCTTCTTGGGTCCCTAGGAACGCTTCTTCACTCTTGATGGCGTCGAAAAAGGGGGGGGGGCGTTTGAAGGACACTCGCAAGGGCAGGCGGGGGAGGAGGGGGAGAACGAGAAACAGAAGGTGAGCCGGCGTTATGAGTTTAGTTTCGCAAGTGTCAGCCCGCGGGCGACCAACTGAGCTTGACAGAAACGAGATTGTGTGCTGTGGCAAAGTGGCTGAGCAAAGTGCTGCACTACCTACTAGTAGGATTCTGCTCCTTTCTACGTCTGGCTATCTTCGCCTCTCGTGTCTCACCTTTGAGAGTGAAACGTAAAAATGAAAAAAAATAATGATAATAATAATAAACAAAAAAAATAAAAATTCTACTTAGAAAATAAAAACAAAAACAATCGTGAAAAATACAACGAAGAAAATAATAAATAATGAAAATTTAATGAAGAAAATAAATAATGAAAAAAAAAAGAACATTTAAAAGGGATCAATAAAATTGAAGAGTAGAGATATTCCGGATTTTATATATTGAAGATTTTTATTTTGATTTTTTTTAGTGAAAAGAAATGAATGTTTTTTCGTAATTAAAAGTCAAATGGAAAAACAAAAAATATAAATGCAGAAAAGAAAAGAAACGATAAAAAAAGCAAAATTTAAAAGATAGTAATTAAATGTAAGAGTAGAGATTCAAGATTTTAGATTTTGATTTGTTAAATTTTGATTTTTTTTTTTTGCTTATTTTGTTTGTTACATTTTTAGTGATTTGTTTCTATGCTTTTTCACTTTGTATTTTAATACGTTGCATTTTAATTTTCAATTCTTAAATTTAACTTCGTTTTTTTTTAAACTTTATTATATTTTTATATTTCATTTTATTAAAAACAAACATTCAATTAAAGAAATTCTTGAAAAGTATTTCCTTTCACTGTTTCTTCGTCTGTATTTTTATTATTTATTTAATTTTGTTTGGGTTCGTTTCTTTGCTTTTGATTTGTTTATTGTCTTATATATATTCATGATTGAAATTTCTGTTTTATTTTTCAATATTATTTCTGTCTTTCTTTGTTTAATTTTTTTTTTTTTTTTTTTTTTTTTTTTTTTTTTTTTTTTTTTTTTTTTTTTTTTTTTTTTTTTTTTTTTTTTTTTTTTTATTCGAGAGAAAATCTCTCTTTCGAAATATGCAAGAGCTTCCCTCTCGCCTCCTCTGGGAAGAAGAATTCACCAACGGAATTAATTCGGGAATACGCAATAATTTACTCGTTCAGACATTACTAATCGAGGGTAGGAAATTTAAAGCCCATCGATGTGAAATATTAAGAGCACAGGGAACCTCGGTATTATAGAGGGCTGCCTCGACGAAGAGGAGAGACTTGATGGAATAGGAAAAATGATGGTCCACGAGGTGGTGAAACATTAAACGATAAGCCAGCCAGTCTGGGCGTTGCTGAACTTCAAAAGCACCGAGTGAACATTCGATAACCGAAAACGTATATATAAATGTACAGGGTGGTTCAAAAATCGACGTTCAAATGGAAAATTCGTAATTCCTTCACTTGATAAGGAAAAAAAAAACAACAAGTATTTTTATCTCTCTCTTCCATAAATGAACAAAAAATTCCTACTAGCGAAAATGATCGACAAATGTTCCTAAAAAAATTTAAAAAAAAACTAAACGCGGAGAGAATAAAAATTCTTTGGATTAAATTTTCGGGAATTAAATTTACCCCCCAAAAAAAAGAAATAGCTTGGTTTTTAAGAAAATAAAAAAAAATTTTGACTCACGATAAAAATAAAAATAGTGAAAAAAAAAAAAACATTTCGGTGCGTTTAAACGAAGGGATCTTCAAACACCCAGAAAATCCTTGCACATTGACCCCCCACTCAAACAAATCTAATTTGTCATTTAAAAAAAAAAAAAGAAAAAAGAATTTAAAACAACATTTCGTTGCCTTCCAACCGTAAAACCTTCGAGCACCCATTAAATCCCTACCTATTGACCCTAACCCGAAAAAACCCAAACAAACCCAATCAATCAATGAAAAAAACCAAAAAACCAGAGAAAAAAAATAAAAAAACAGAAAAAAAACAAATCGTTGCCTTCCAGCCATAAAACCTTCAACCACCCATTGAATCCCTACTACTTCACCCTAACCCAACAAACCCAAACAAACCCAATCAATAAAAAAAAAACCAAAACCAGAAAAAAAGCGAATCGTTGCCTTCCAACCGTAAAACCTTCAACCACCCATTGAATCTCTACTATTTCACCCTAACCCGAACAAACCCAAGCAAACCCAATCAAAAAAAAAAAAAATAATAAAAATTAAAAAAAACCTTTCGTTGCTTCCCAACCCAAGTTTTTCAAAACCCAGTAACGAAGTCACCCTGTACAACAGAGCCCGACCAAACATACGGCATATAATAATTTAGCTTTTGAGCTTCCTACCCGACCCCTCCCCTCCCCGCCCCGCTCCTCTCGGCTATCCTTTCGATAGCTCCATCCCGCTTCCTCCTACTCAGGGTCATCAATTAATTCGACTGGTTAATTAACCTGCAGGACCGCGAGCGTTATACGATAGCAGGGGAGCAACGGGGGTAGTTTCATTAGGCTACAGGGGGTGCACTCACGCGTGTTACTCGCGCTGCAGTGCCAATCGAGCTAGCCTCCAAAGTGCGGAGGGGGGGGGGGGGGGGAAAAGGGGTAAAAGCTGGGGAAAGAGTGTGGGGAGAATCGAGAGATTTACAGGGGTGGGGGTGGGGGGGGGGCTTATGTATGAAGGGAATTTTAGCAAAATTCCTACGAGGGTGCACGGGGAGGCCGAGGGAGGGGGAAGTTCGCTCGCGCGAATGGAATTTCGATTGTGTTACCGGTAAGTGTATATCGACGTACGTACGTGCAACGATACGACGTCGTTTCGACGTACCGCGGGAGGCCCTCCAAATCCCTCGCCGAGCGAACCCTCCGATATTATTTAAGGGGGCTTCTGGTTTTGATTTTTTGTTTTTTTTTTGAGGGGCGGTGGGGGGTGGGAGGGGTTCTTTGGATCGGTTATGTTTTCGAGGTTTTTTTTTTTTTAAATGAGGTGGTTTTTTATTTTTGGGAAGAATGTTTGTTTGGGTTTGGGTTTGGGTTTGGTGGGGTTAGGAAGAATTTGTGAAACTTTGTGAACAGGCGTTTTTTAATTGGTGAGGAATAGGACAGGGAAAATAGTAGTTTTGAACTGTGGGTTTGGGCTCTTCGATTTCGTTGTTTAATTCTAATTTTATTTTTTAATATTTTAGTTTATTTCGTTTTTTGAATATTTGACAAAATATTTGTATATTTTTATATTGCAGCTTTTTCATATTTTAATGTTTTAATATTTGATTTTTTAATATTTTAGCCAAATTTGTTTGTTCATTTGCATCGATATTTATCTACACCATAAACAATTGGCAAAATTTATTAAAATTCATTTCCAGCTGATGAATACAAATCTAGGGAACTGGTAAATTTGGTATTCTGGGTTCGTTCGGTTTTGTTCTTCTGTATATCCATTCGATATCTATTTACACCATAAACAATTTGCAAAATTTATTAAAATTCATTTCCAGCTGATAGGAAAAAATCTAGGAAAAAATCTAGGGGAGAAATGGTAAATTTGGTACTTTGGATTTCGACTTTTCAAGCGAATTCTGTTTTTTTTTTGTTTTTTTGTTTTTTTTTTTTTAATTTGCATATTTCTCGAAGAAATAAATACTTTTTCCCCAGTCCCCATTTTCCACGTTCCATCGAGAGTCATAAATCCGAAGAGTCTCGTTCAAAAGTCAGGACGAATCAAAAGAGCGAGAGAGAAAAAATATTCTGACGCACAAAAGTTTCGAATATTTGCCACCTTCCGGTCGACGGGAGGGGATGATTCTCCAAATGTTGGAGGGACCCTCGAAAACGCAGAGCTCAGTGAGCACCCTCAGTGAGGAATCAATATTTAATTTTACGTATTTTATGGGGGATGAGACAGGGATGAGGTTGGTCGACGATGGAACTTGGATGGATCGAAGAGACGAACTCGAGGGTTGGTTTTCACTTCAAATATCCAAACCGAAGCGTTTAGCCACTCGCTCGATTGGAAATCTTTGAAAAAGCTCCTCGGGAGGAGCTTTGCGAAATCTCGAAGATTTTTTTTTACAAACTATTCGAGGTTAAGTTGATACATTCGAGAATATATGAAAAGAAGACAAACATTCCGAAAGGGTGCACACGTATAAACGGTAAAAACTCGACTTCCGGTACGACTTCCGGCACGAGGAAGGAAAAAGTGGAAAAAGACGTTTTTTAATTCCACAATTACTTTTTTTGAAGAAAAAAATTTGATTTTACAAACATTAGGAATTTTCTGGTGGCTCGATTTTTTTTTCGATTTTTAAACGAGAATTTAAGATTTTCCCTTCTTGAAAGTATTTCGAAGCAATTGGCAGACGTTCGATGACTAAAATGAAAAAGAAAAGAACAAAAAAATATATATATATATATTTTTGGTTTCATAAAAATTCATTTATTATTTATTTTATTTTATCTAATTTAATTAATTACGTATTTCCATTCTTCATTATTTATTTTTTACGTATTGTTTGTTTCAATTTATTAAAATTCAACAATGCGATTAATCCTATATTTTATTATTTACATTTATCATTTATTATTCATCAAATTTACAAATCCACTTTATTACCAATTCAATTCTTTATTATTCATTTATTCCGTATTATAAATTGCAATTAATAAAAATTCATATTCCTCATATTGATTTATTAACTAATTTTTCAATTCCATTTATTGTCTCCCATCAAACTTTCTCTAAATCATAAAAACATTGAAACATCGTCACTAATTCTTTTGCCATTAAAAAAAAATCATGAAAACCACAATTTTTTGCAAAAAAAAAAAAAAGAAAATCGTAAACATAAGGGACAGCGTCACAGGTGTACACGCGAAAGGATTGCTCGAGGGTACTTTCCAAATACCATTCGCGCGAGTTTATCCCACTCCGGGCTGGTATTTTTTCTTTTTCTTTTTTTCTCACCCCCCCCCCTCCCCCGCCCCTGCCCCCTCCCTCCGCCATCTTTTTTCCCCACTCGTATTTTTTCTCTTTTTTTTCCCTTTTTTTTCCTTCGTCGATTAGACTACGTGAGGGAACGTCAATAGGCGAGAGTTTCGAACGTGCCACGAGCTTTTCGCCCTGTCATAAGAGCTTTTTCATATATATATATATATATATATTTATGAAATATAAGGGAGTAAAGGGCGCACGAAATTCTCGTCGACAAAAATTGTCGCTATTTTCAGGACCTCCCCCCCCCAAAAAATTTACCCCTTCATCCCCCTCCCCCCACCGCCCCGGTCGTTTGAACGCCGTTCACTTGTTACGCCGGTCGTGCACAGGAATCGGAGCTTCCCGATCGTTTCTGCAAATTACTCGAGGGTTGAAATAAATCGCTGGGGTGGGGGCCGAGAGGAGGAGGGGAAAGGGGGAAAGGACAACCCCTTCTCTTCTCTTTCTCAAAAATCACGAGCTCACGAGGGTCGTTCGAGAAAATTGTAAAAGCTCCGCTGGTACTATTTATGAACTGCGCGCATGGAAAATCGACTCGCGTTTCCTCGTATCGTATATCCTTTGGTACCTACAGATATGACCGGTCTGCACAACCCCGTTACCACGTAGGGAAAATCTATTCCGCCGATTCACTTCGAATTTCTTTTCCAGCTGGATTTTACATCGCATTGTTTTTTTTTTGTTTGGGGGGTTTGTCGGTTTTTTTGTAAGGGGTGATTTTTTGATGACTTTTTTTTGTAAGGGATGATTTTTTGATGATTTTTTTTTTTATTAGGGATGATTTTTTGATGACTTTTTTGGTGAGGGATGATGCTTTTATGACGATTTTTTTATTAGGATTGATTTTTTTGGTAAGGGATGATTTTTTTTATGACTTTTTTTATAAGTGATGATTTTTCAATGATTTTTTTTTGTAAGGGATGATTTTTTGATGATTTTTTTGTAAGGAATGATTTTTTGATGATTTTTTTTGTAAGGGATGTTTTTTTTTAAGATTTTTTTATGAGGAATGATTTTTTTATGATTTTATTATAAGGGATGATTTTTGTGGCTGCACCTTTTCGACAATTTCCAGAATTAAAGTTCTTGATAATATTTGATAATAGATGTGATGGAATTTTCATAAATAATAATTGTTAAAAATTCTTAAATAATTAACGTGTACATTAATTAAATAATTTCAATCACAACAAGATAAGTTAAGTAATTTATTGAATAAGTAAATATATTGAATAAATCTAAATAATAAATATTTCAATGTATTGAGTTTTGTAAGTTCGAAGAAATTTTTAAAATTTACAAAATATAAAAAATAACGAATTAAGAATTGTGAAAATTTGCAATCGCAAAAAATTGCAACTGCGAAAAATTGCAATTACAAAAAACTGTAAAAAATTGCAATTACAAAAAATTGCAAAAAATTGCAATTACAAAAAACTGCAAAAAATTGCAAAAAATTGCAATTACAAAAAATTGCAAAAAATTGCAATTACAAAAAATTGCAAAAAATTGCAATTACAAAAAAATTGCAAGAAATTGCAATTACAAAAAATGCAAGAAATTGCAATTACAAAAAATTGCAAAAAATTGCAATTACAAAAAATTGCAAAAAATTTGCGAATTGTATTGGCAATTGGCAAGAAAGGTGATTCAAATTCATCCGAATAATTTTTGGAAAAAACGAACGATTTGTTTCGACTAATGAAATGGATGTTTAATTCCGAGAGCCCTGGTTATATCGGAGTGATCAAGAGCACAATATACGAGGAAGCTTCGAGCCATGAAAGCTCAACGGAGTTGTGACGCAGCGAAAGCGCTCGATCTATAGAATGAAGAGTTATCAATGGGGCTTCTCATCATTTCTCTCTAGCTCTCGGAAGCTTTAGCTCTCGCGATAGAATCCCATTGTCCCGCACGCACCCTTAACAACGTCGGATTTATACGGAACGTTTCGTGCTTCTGCCCAGTTACACGTATACCGGGTGACCCGTTTCAAGTTGCCAATCCAAATATCTCCGTACTTTCAAGAGCGACGAGAAAAACGTCGATACGCAATTCAATCGATATCCACAGATCTAGGCAGTGTTGAAAAAGTTATTTTTCTCAAGGTCATAGTATCGACAATTTCAAGGTCACCAATAGTTTCCCAAGTGAGAACATATTTTTTTATATCTCAACTTTGTAGCTGATATTCAGACGAATCCAACGACCTGTGACACGATGACCTTGAAATCATTTTTCACCAAGATATATAGATGAAAAATCATTTCAAGGTCATCGTATGATAGGTCCTTGAATTCGTCTGAACGCCGGCTACAAAGTCTTAGCAGAAAAAAAGCGTGTTCCGGTTGAAAAACTATTGATGACCTTGAGACCACGAAAAGTATGACCTTGACAAAAATAAATTTTTAACCGCTGCCTAGATCTTTAGAAATCGATTAAATTGCTTGTCGACGGTTTTTCGTCGCTCCAAAAACAACGATTTCATTTGATTTTTGATATTAAATGATGTTTGGAAATATTAAATGTTAATATTATTAAAATATGTTAAAATTAAATCATGAAACAACGATTTTATTTTGTTAAATAAAACTTTGAAACATTAAATATCAATATTATTAAATTATATTAAAATTAAATAATGAAACAACGATGCTATTGGATTAAATAAAACTTTGAAATATTAAATATTAATATTACTAAAATATATTAAAATTAAATCATAAAACAACGATTTTATTTAGTTTGAAATTTATAGTTTACAGTTTATATATAATTATAGTTCTATCATATAATTTATAGTTTATAATAAATTATAAAACAACGATTTTATTGGATTAAATAAAACTTTGAAATATTAAATATTAATATTACTAAAATATATTCAAATTAAATCATAAAACAACGATTTTATTTAGTTTGAAATTTATAGTTTACAGTTTATATATAATTATAGTTCTATCATATAATTTACAGTTTATAATAAATTATAAAACAACGATTTTATTTGATTACATAAAACTTCGAAACATCAAATATTAATATTATTAAAAGTATATTAAAATAAAATAATAAAACAATATTTTATTTGGTTTTTGATATTTGGTCACCCGATTAAATGGTTTAATGGTTCACCCGGTACATACGTATGGATAATGGACTATGCTTTGTTCACGGTTCGCATTTCCATGTCTGGCACTCGCTCAACCTCGTAATTCATCAGAATCTCGTCTTGAAGTTTCGATACTCGACCAGACGGATTATGCGCTCTCACACGTTTCTGCAATTATCGAGGAAAAAGAAAAGAAAAAAAAAAAAAAATAGCATTCATCGTCCCTCGAACGTTTTCCCTTTTTTTTTGTCCTGGATTCTCCAGTCGCTTCCAGCGGAGACACCCGATCGATCGAGCCGAGACTTTTTCTCCCTCTTTTCTCAGTACTTGCACATTTTCTCTCTTTTATTTTTTTTTTTCTCTTTTTTTTTTCCTCCCACAGCTTCCTCGTTTTTTATATATTTTTTTTCTCTTTTTTTCCTCCCTTTTTTATTGCACAATTTTCGTTTCGTAAAATTTTCCGAGAGATTTCCTAATTTGTAACGATAATGAGTATGAGGCTCGTTTAATTCGACGATTGGACGGTTTAATTGAATTCTCTATGGCGTTGTTATTGGTATGATTCGATAGACTACGTATATCGGTATAATTTTGGAAAATGTAATAATACTTGGCAGGGTTGCAACTTCAATGAGGGTAGTGGAGCTTTGAAAATTATTCTCGTCGTATTTACTCGTTGCACTATAATGAAAATGATATTTTACAATTTTTACTTGAATTATAATTTCTTTTTTTTTTTTTTACATTTATTTTAATTTTCGTAGCTCTATGTTTTTGTGAATTTTTGGATGTTTAATTTATTCGGAGATCTTGGATAATTATTTTTAACTCTTTTTATTTGTATTCGTTTGACATTTATTTTTGCATTTGTTGTATCGTTTCGAATTAATTGTATTTCTCGTGGTTTTCGTATTTATTGTATTTTTTTTAATGTTTTGTGTATTTTTGTTTATTTATTTATTTCGTATATTTTGTTTTTACTCGAATTTATGATATTTTGTTTATTATAGTATTTTTTATAAATTCATAATTTTTTATATTTTATATTTGCTTGATATTATTATTATTATTTATTAATTTTATTCCTTCGTACACCCTTTTCAGATTTTTACATCCCCTTCTATCGTATGATTATTTATTTATTACTTATATTTTCTATTCCTCGAATTTATCATAATTTTTATTATTTTTCAGTTTCTTGCTCATTTTGTATTTTTCGTCTTTACCGTATTTTTTTTATTTTATCTATTGTACGTCTTCTATCGATTTTATATCTCCTAAATTTTGAATTTTTTATTTTCGAAATACATTTTCCTCTGGTATTCCCAAAGTCGTCTATCGAAATTAGCAACCTTCCTATTTGTCCCGAATTTGAAACTGGGTCATAACAATCATATCAATCAATCCATATCCCCCCCCCCCTTTTTTACCCTCATTTTATATTTCGCTCTGTTTCTTCCCCTTGTTTTTTTTTCTCATTTTTGTCTCCCCCCCCCCCCCACCCCCTCTCCGGCCCTTTCTTCGTCATTTTTTTTTCCTCGGCCTATTTTTCCATCAGGCGTGATTGTCTCTCGTCCCCGGCCTCATTTCGCAACTTACCGTGTATTTCTCTCCCCCCCCCCTCCCCCCTCCCCCCACTCTTCACAATGGAAACACGCGACGACGATCCGCGTATTATGAAAATCCAACGAGCGGGCGGTTACGACTGTGGATAGATATAAACGCGGAGAGGGGTGGGAGGAAATTTAGCGCGGAGGGGGGGGGGGTGAAGAGAGGTGGGATCAATTAACGCCACCGACCGGAAACTTCCGAGACCGCGGACGAAGAGGAGGATTATGGGCGCCCTCTACACAAGGGCCGTGAGCTTTCGACGTTCCGAGCCGGTAACCCAACCTTTTCGTACCTTCGTACCTTTTCCTCCCAAAATTGGACAATTCGGTCTTAATTCCGAAACAAAGCTCAACTATTTACATCCTTACTTAACGATCTCCCTCTTCGTGCTATTTCGAAGTAAATAACGGAAAAAAAAAAATTGACGTTGGAGCTTTTGGGATTTTTTCATCGTTGAAACGAAAGTGGTTAGTTTTGAGATTGGTTTTTTTGGATTTTTTTTAATCTTGTAATTGGATGAGTGATTGTTTTTGGATTCTTTTTATTTTTTTACGAATTCGGAGTTAATGACCGAAAATAATGGATTTTGGAGCTTTTGGGATTTTTTCATCGTTGAAACGAAAGTCGTTAGTTTTGAGATGAGTGATTGTTTTTGGATTCTTTTTATTTATTTATTTTTTTACGAATTCGGAGTTAGTGACCGAAAATAATGGATTTTGGAGCTTTTGGGATTTTTTCATCGTTGAAACGAAAGTCGTTAGTTTTTTTTTGGATTTTTCAATCTCGCAATTGGATGAGTGATTGTTTTTGGATTCTTTTTATTTTTTTATTTTTTTACGAATTCGGAGTTAATGACCGAAAATAATGGATTTTGGAGCTTTTGGGATTTTTTCATCGTTGAAACGAAAGTCGTTAGTTTTGATTTGGATTCTTTTTATTTTTTTACGAATTCGGAGTTAATGACCGAAAATAATGGATTTTTGAGCTTTTGAGCTTTTTTCATCGTTGAAACGAATGTCGCTAGTTTTGGTAATTTCTTGTTGGGTAATTTTTGTTGTTGGAGTCGTCGGACAATTAAGAGTAAAAAAATCATAAAAAAAATTCTCCAAAAAAAAAACACAAAAAAAAAGCGCCGAATCCCAAAGATTCGTCTCCCTTTTTTTTCCCCTTTGACTAGCCTGAACTTTGCTATACGTTCGAGTAAACCCGCCCGAGTGCTCGAAAACGTCGAGTCGGCGTGGATTAACATTTAAAAACGGGAAACGTCGCAGACGCTTTGCGGTCGTAACTCGGCTCTTCCGCCGTGGAAACTCTCCGTTATTCCGGCAAATCTCCTTCGGGAATATATCGCGGAGGTCCTCTCCGTTTGCTACCTCCAATCTCTAACTTCGAGATCGTCCCTGTCCCCCTCGTTCGGAATCCTGGAGATTCCCCCCCCCCCCCCCTCTTTCCATCGCATAAGTTACCTCCAACCCCCCCCTCCCCCCGTCTTTCCTTTTCCCAAAATCCCCCACTTTCTCTATGGCCAAAGACGAATGAGTTTTGAGAGCGTGTAGTAGATTGAGAGAAACCGGTGAGAATATACAACCACCGGCTAATTTACTCGGGAATTCCTCGCGGTTTCCCAATGACACGCCATTCGTGTCCTGACGCGTATAAACTTAATCCCAATGTTGGGGGATCGCCATACGCGGTCCCTGAGATTAAATCCTACACGCGTGCACTCGGAGACGACGTGAGAACAAGATATCAAAGTTTCAACGGGTATAGGGTTAACAAACTCGAGGCTGTCGCGAACTCTCTTCGTGCTTGGGGGTGGCTCGGGCTAATATTCTTGATTGGGATTTAAGAAATCGAAAATTTGATCGATTCAATGGGTTTCAATGGGTTCATCAAATAAATTGACGAAGGTAAAATTGAATGGGATTTTGAAATGGATTTTTTTTTTTGGATTAAGTTTCGATGGGTTTTTGAAATGTTTTTTTTTTTTTTTTGGGAGGGGGCTTGGATGGAATTTTGAAAATGGGATTTTGAAATAGTTTTTTCAAGTTAGGTTTGGATGGGATTTTGAAATTGTTTTTGTTTTTTGGAGGAGTTTGGATGGGATTTTGA
>JAPYZI010007733.1:0-10069 GCA_030523105.1 Ophioninae sp. A BG-2022a
CTCCGCTTTCTGCCTCCATACCCCCCCCCCCCCTTCCTCTGTGCCGACCACGGTCCCCCAACCCTCTTTTCGACGAAGATACGATTATGCACGCCCGATGGAACATCAGCCTGTCTAAGGGTTGACGCTCCACTCGGTTCCTCGTCGTCCTCCTTCTCCTCCTCCCCCCCCCCCCACTCTTTCTCTCGTCGATCGTTTTTGCGCTTGGTCTGCGCTTATGTGGCGATTCACAACCAAAATCAACCCTCCGAATCTTGTACCAATCGATACCTACGAAAAGTGCCCACTCTAATTGTCGTGACCAAACATATTTCGAAACAATAAATAATAGATTATTTATTGTTGATTTATAATCATTGTCAATTATTCATTAATTTTGCATTATTCATATACTCGGTTGGATGTAATAAATAAATGGTATAATTATAGATGGCTTTGATAAACGATTTTTTCTGGTTTCTGGTTTTATTTATTATTTATTTATTTGTTTATTTATTTATTTATATTTATTCGCGATACTTTCGTATTTATGTAAAGATCTATTGATGAGTACGCGGTCGTGAACAATTTTGTCTGCGAGTACCTCGTGTTTGGATAACCAGCTGATTCGTGCAGTCGACAAGAGGAGAAAGAGAAGGAAGGTCGGTGAGGTGGTGGGGGGGCGCGTTGGAACGAACCGGAAGTCCCGAGACAAATACTAGATTCGTATACAACCACCGAGCATTCACCGATTAATTTTTAAAATACGTGTTTTTTGAATATACGATTTCCAAAAAAACGTAAAAAATTAATACTCGACGTGTGTTTAGTGCAAATATTTTTTAACAATAGCAATGAGGAAAGATAAAAAAGAAACGATGAGAAAAAAGTTAATTTTTTGTTTCAGAGAGAACGAAAAAAATACGAATGTCAAATAGAATTTCGAAGAAACAATAAACAAACGTTTTTACAGATTTCATATAACAGAAAGGAAAGAAAAAAAAATATATAAAATGTAAAATTTAATTCGAATAAATTTCAAACAAATTTTTAAATAATTTATGTATAATAATAATATGAATAATCAAAGAAAATGTTAAACTTTTCATTATTATTTAGGCTTTCTGAATTTTTTTTCCTAAAAACCGATAATTGATTTTGAGTTTTGAAAAAAACAAAAAATGTAAAATTGTTTACTTCCATCGATCGAAGGTTGATTTTCGATACTTCAGGCTCCCGTTTGACATTTCGTCTACAAGGACAATTTCGAGGACGATCTTTATCGATTTACAAATTAATAAATGACGAAAGATTTCTAAAAGGCAGAAACGACCTTTCCTGGCTTCGGCAAACCGATTTTTCGATATTTTATTTTGCCACTCTGGTCTCGTTACCGCGTCGGGGGATATACAGATACGAACGTTAATATACACACTCATGAAATATGCAATAGTCGGTTACCCAAGATCTCGTTATACCGGCTCGCCCTTCCGTTTCCCGTCGTCTCTTACGATGAAGACTCCTCGTGTACAAGTAATTGACTATACTGACGAAGCTGCAGCACGGATTGCCTCTCATTTTTATCCGACTCTCTCTCTCTCTCTCTCTCTCTCTCTCTTTCTCTCTCCCTCTCTTGAATTATTATCGGCGTCACGAAATTTTCAATAATTTTCCGAGATGAAGAAGTTTCCGGAAGCTCCGAAGCAGCGACGTTTTTCTTTCACACTTTTTAAAAACAATAATTATTTAATTCGATTGCAGAAAAAATTCTTTAAGTTTATTTTTTGTTTTTTATCAAATCAATCATCGATTCAACGTCAACGATGTTTCGCATTTGTTTCGATGGAACAGTTATTTGGAAAAAAAAAAAAAAAAAAAGGAAAACAACAATTCTCACGCGATACGGGAGTTCGAATCGAAATATTCGATTTCCCGTTTCGTTAAGTTCTCGGAGATCTCGATCGAGTCACGAGACTCGATAAGAAAATTTTTCAATGTCGACCGACATTTGTCTAATTTCTATCGATTGGTTCGACGACTCCCGATCACGTTTGTTCCCTTTCGAAAACCGGAAATATTCGCGACGCACCGAGAGAGAAAGAAAGAGAGAGAGAGAGAATAAAAACGAAAGAGAGAGAGAGAGAGAGAAAGAGAGAGAGCAAGGGAAAAACTGTTTTCTCCGGATCCTTCGCGTTCGAGGACCGGAGCGTTACTGGACGACGGGTGGCCGAAATCTCGGGGAGCCACCCGATGAATTCGGGGGTTGCGCGCGTTCTTCGGAGGCGAGGGGGTGTGCAACTCGTATGGGGTGAGTTTGGGGTGGGGGACGGTGGCAAGCTCAGCAGAGCCGGAGAGAAATAAGGGACAGTCTGGATGGCGGGGGTGAAGAGAGCGCGA
Source organism: Ophioninae sp. A BG-2022a (assembly GCA_030523105.1). Lineage (NCBI taxonomy): Eukaryota > Metazoa > Arthropoda > Insecta > Hymenoptera > Ichneumonidae > Ophioninae sp. A BG-2022a. The sequence continues at coordinate 2,377 of JAPYZI010007733.1, forward strand.
GAGAGAAAGAAATAGAGAGATCGAGGGTGAGTGAAGGGTGGGGGAGGAGGGGATCGGAAAATCTCACCGGCTAGCTCCTGCGCATTAGTGCCCCAGTAACACACCCCCGAGAGTCTACGGTTGGCTACGAACAGCTCTCGAGAACTTGTGCAAAAGCGTGTGGCAAAAAAAAAAAACATTTTTTTTTTTCGTTTCGATCTAATATTATTTTTCTTTTCGTCGATAACGAGGGAGGAAACGAAAATCGTGAAAAGTCATTTAGCGAACTGGCTGTTTTTCAATGAAAAAATAATACGATGTTATTTTTTAACATTTTTTTTTAATGATTAAATGATTAAATGATTATCGCGACGAGGGGAGGCATAAAAGTTTCAGAAATTCAACGGTGATAAACGATACGATGTTCTGTCAAAAAATTTTAAAATCCCTTCTGCGTTCAATTTTCAACGTTCAATAACTTTGGAAAAAGCAAATTTGTCAGGGGCGATTTTGAAATAAGAAAAGTCGATTTTTCGTATTCAACCACCCTATCGTATACAGTTGAAACCGTTTATAACGACATTGAAGAATTCGCGGGTAACAAAAGTTATAGCGCGACGTCGTTGTAAGCGATGAATCGTTATACGCGCTGTCGTAACAAGCGCTATGCCTTCGGTGGCTGTCGTCGTTATAAGCGATATATTGCCGTTTTAGCCGACGTTGTTACAAGCGATACGTCGCTTCACGCGACGTTGTTATAAGCGATATGTAATACTGGTTGAACGTCGTTATAAACGATTGTCGTTCAATCCGACGTCGTTATAAACGATACCTTCGTTAAACAGCCATTCGCTGTGGGATTCAGCCAGAACTGTCGTTTTTCGTCGTTATATCCGATATAAAGTCTGTCATCTCGTAATCACAGCGGGCCTATACGAAAAATTCTTAGAAGTTTGGATTCGCGACTTTGCCGGTTCGAAAAATACAATTTTCGACGGGACGATCAAACGGATAAATTTATACGTGCCAAACACACGAAAGAGGCGACCGATTGATGGATCGAGCGATGTTGGCAATAACGGCCAATTGCGAGAATGAGGACTATTCGGAGCCTCGAATTTTCGCGTCCGCTCAGCGTTATCGCGTATAAGCGAGGAGGAGTGGGGGAAACAAACGGAAGGAAAGACGATGAGGGGGATGAATTTTGGGGGTGGGAGTGTAACGCCGACGATTGCGGTCTTCAAACGGGAAGGGGGGGGGGGGCGAGTTTGGGTTGGATCGAGACAAATTTATGCCACGATACTTATGGTATCCGATTGCAGTCAGGAAACCCGGTATTAGCGATCGAAATCGCCAACCGGCAATCAAACCCTCGATTATCAACGAAGGGACGACCCCTTACGACAAAGCGTCCAATTGCGGCCTATACACCCTCGTTATGAACGAGCCACCAATTATTCACGCATTCTAAACACAATTATCGAACTTGTACTTTGATAAAAAAGAAACCAAAAAAAAAAAAAAAAAAAATTACTTTTCGATCGACGATAAAAAAGACGAAACGGACGAGCACTAAAAAAAAAAAAAACAACGTGCACTACGGTAAGATTGAAAAATAAACGAAACGAAATCTACGATTAATCGTGATTCTCGTTTTTTCTCAATTTTTTTTTTAATAATATTTTTCTTTTTTTTTACTCACCCCGTCATGATGCTCTCGGCCACTCTTTTTCTCGTACGTACGAGTTTGCTTGATATAAACGAACCTCCAAACTCGGAAAAAGTCCTACGCGGTTAATACTTTTAACGGGACGGAATCGCGATCTTATCACAAAGATTTAAATCACAACGACTCGTGTTTTATTTTCGTATTAAACAATCTTTTTCTTTTTTTCTTTTTCTTTTTTTTTTCTTCTCTTATTTCGTTTTTTAAGAATACTCGTTTTTCTTCTGTTTCTTTTTTCAAGCGCTTTTGGCGACGAGCCAGGTGAAGAGGGATTCGTCGTAGGTGGGGGTTGAAAAGACCGAGGGGTTGAAACGCTCGATTTTTTCGAAGGCACGAGGGTGGTGAGGGACGGCGAAATTCTCTCGACTCGAGTCGACGATTGCTACTCATTGAATTGTCAAAGGCTACAGCGTGATCGGAAAAAAAGGGAATGTTGAAAACGTCAAGGAGAGAGAGAGAGAGAGAGAGAGAGAGAGAGAGAGAGAGGAAGAAAGACAGAAAAAAACGAGGAAGAGAGAAAGAGAGAGATAAAAAAAATAAAGTAAAATAGATCGAAAAAGATAAAAAAAAAGGGGGAGGATTGAGGTAAAAAAAAAAAACTGCAGAGGTTAAGAGTAAATACTCGTGCGAGAAAGAAAAAAAGTTATCGAAAAGATCGACTGCACGAAATATAAGCTCGAAAGGGCGCGACAAAAAGGTTAAGGCGAGTTTCGGCGCGTTAATAATGGACGGCACGTTTGTTGTTTACTTAAGGCACTTCGTAGACGTTTTAAGAGCGACAACCGAGGAGGAGGAAAAAAAAACAAAACAAAAAAAAACCAACAAAAAAAAACGAAAACTTCGAAGAACGAAAAAAAAAAATCATAAATAAATAACAACGATTTCTTTCGCGTCGTTTACGATCGTGAATGAGGAGAGTTGAGATAGATAAGGATTGAGAAGAAACAACCGGATAACGAAACTCGTTGTTCCGTGTTGAAATCTTAAGTTTGTATACAAGGTTGTCCGGGCCGGATTTTTTTTGTCTTTTTTCGTTATTTTCCAAAGTCGGATGAAAGGGATTCTGCGTTAGCTCGGAATCAGAGGGGTAAGAGTCGAAGGGGAACGATCGCGAAGGGTCGAATGGAGAGAGCGAGGATGTTACCCCGGCGGCTGTCGCCAAAGAAGTGATGCGTCTGTGGCCTAGCGCCCGCCACCCGGACGATTTACAATTCCGTAAGGGGGGCTTGCGCACGCACTCCAACCCCCATTGGTGGCATACCAAATACCCTACGCTCCTAAGAATAGTCGTTCCGTATCCTGCATCCTCAACCCCCTCCCGCACCACCGAACCCTACACCGCTACTATTCCACCCTTCAATCCGTTCCGTATCCACCACTCCGTACCTTCTCTCTAGTTCTTTCCCCACCACGGACCCACGTGTGCTCTTGAAAATTCTTTTCCAAGGAAAGGAACAATAGTCATGATTATAATAATAAGCACAATATTATATTTTATTTATTCTCATGATCAATTATTTATTATTCATTTATTTAATTCAAGGATTTGTTTATTAATCCATTCATTCATTCATTCAAATGTTATTATTAGAAAATAATAATAGTATTATTATTTTAACAAACAAATAGTATTGTTTTTTAACAATCGAAACTACGGGTATTCTCGTTTAAATAAATAATTATTTATTCATTATTATTATTCTGCTAATAATACTATTAATAAATGTATTATTTTTTGGTAATAATGATAATAAATTCATAGCATTAATAATAACAAAAAATTCTTCTTTTTTAATTTAATTATCATTTTTACAGTTTAATAATAATTATTATTATTATTATCATTGACGTATCCGAATGTTTTCTACAGCAAGCCGAGAAAGGGCATTCTCCATAACAATAAAATTTGCCATAATAATATTAACAATAAATATTGATAATTATGATAAAAATAATAATGCAATATTTAAAACTTTCAGGCATAGATATCCTCAAGTATGGGAATGTTTGGGTGCAAAAAAAGTGATTCGTAGTCAAACGCCGTTGAGATCGTCTTATCACAGTTATCATCGACGAAAAAAAATTGTTTTTTCAATGTTTCACATTACACAAGACAACAAAACTTTCAATTTGAAACGAACGAATGAAAATAATACAAATAAATAAATAAATAATTCCAACCATCAATTCTTAATTTATTCGATCGCGACCCCTATTTTTTTTGTTTTTTTTTTTTTTGTTTTTTTTTTGCACACGTTGATAGTGTCACCGAGGAGGAAACGAGCGCAGCATCATCAGGTTGGATCATTGAAAATTGCCGTTTCGCGGCGGGGTACGAGGGAACAATTTTTCTCATCGCCGTTGGGGTGCATCAGAGTCGGCCAGGGCAACCCCCGTCGTGGCGAGATCACGGAACTTCGCGCACGCAAGGTGAAAAAGAAATTTCTCTCGTAGATCGACGAAAAAAAAAAAGAGGCAAAAAAAGGAAACGTCGAGGGAAAAAAAAGGGAAAGGTTTTTCCGTCAACGATGCGACCAAGGAGGACTCGTACGGAAGAGGACGGAGACGAGGGGTTGATAATGCGAGTACGCAGCAAGGGGTGGACGTACACTCACTCGGAGGGACACCCTCGCACCGCTGGGGGTGAATTGAGATGTACAGGCAATTTATGCAACGGCACTCTTTCGTCCGGAAGTTAAGGGGTTGTTTTTTTTCCCTTCCTCTCCTCGGACACGGTCATCACCGGGATTTCCACGTTGGGGGTGCCGGGAAATCGGGTATCGAAAACGAACACACTTTCCTACGATTTTCGTTCTCGTTTTTGTATGTTTTTTTATTTTATTTTTTACGACTTCCGAATAGATTTAAAAAGATTCCGAAAGATTTTGCTCGTATAACGATGAATTTTGTTTGTTTCGTTTCGGGTAGCTCAGAAAAAAAAAAATACAAAATAATCTTTTTAGAAAAATCGCTACATTCCCCTTAATGGAAATTATCGATCCTTGTTTCCATTGAGGGGACACAATTATTTTCGATAATATCGTTCGCGGCAGCTCAAAATACAAAAATTCAAGAACAAATTCCAAGAGTCATCGGTAGCCCCCTTAATGAAAACTATCGAATTGCGCGAATTTATTCTCCCTCGAAATCGCTCGTAATAAAATTATCGTTGATCGTAGTAAAATTATTTTTCATCAATTGTAGCATCGCTTTTAGTTGAATCGATTACGATTTTTGAAAAAAAAAAAAATAATAAATAACATTTAATGAATGTAAAACAATTTTTCAACATTTTTTTTTCTTCGTGTAATCGGTCGTTCGGAGTAATCAATACTGAATAAAGCGAAGACGGAAACGACTTCTATTTTCGTCTTTTTTTAGAACGATTTTTTTGCTCTTGGGGTTTAAGGGGGAGGGGGGCACAAAAAAAATTGCAAATGTTTGGTCGGCACTTCTGGCGCAATTTATTGAGACGCTGCGATTTATTGCGTCAATCGTGTTCGTCGATCGAGGGACGCCGAGAGGAATCGGAGGTTGCCCGAGAAACGTTGGATAAGAAAGGTACAAATTCGTGAATTCGTAAGTAAATTTTTCCAGATGTTTTCTCAAAGCCGACGCTTTTCCACGCTTAAAGAAATTTTTGGGTTTGTTTTGAATTTCTTAATGGACCTAATGGTTCTAATGAACCGAACAATTAAATGGACTTAGAAGTTCAATGTAGATGGAGAATAGAAGGGGGAGGAGGGGGGGGGGGGGGGGTGCTCATCCAGCCAATCGAAACGATTCAATCGAAACGAGAGTCACGCGGATTTGGTTGTCCGCGAAAGGAAACGAAAATCAAGTTGGGCGATCGCGCGCGCGCGCGTGTGTACGCGGTTATAGGCTGACGATCGGTTGAAGTTGGGCGCGAAAATCGACAGGCATTGTTAGACCGATCAATCGTTCGATAAGTCACGAGAACGTGCCAGCAGTGAAAGAGAATGGGGACGAGAGAAAGAGAGAGGGAGAGGGGAGGGGAGGGGAGGCAAAATCGAAGGGCAAAGAGTGAGAAGAGTGTACGTCGCCTGATTGACACACGAAACGATAAGGGTTGACGGACCGAATGAACCGAACGATCGACGAAAGACAACCACGGAAAACGATATGCGCCGGATGGCAGGATTTTGGTAATACGTTTTTAACCACGATACATTTCATTATCAAAGTTCACCTTCTGTTTTATTTTTTTTTTACAGATTTTGACTTTTAGAGATTTACCAAAAATCTGCTGAACAATTTGTAATATAAAATCATTTTTTATAATAATTTTGCGGTTCGCGGATGGTTTCGATAGGTATTCTGGTAATGAGTGTTTAATACCAATTAAATCATTTTCAAGATTCACCTTCTCTTTTATTTTTTTTACAAATTTTAACTTTCAGAGATTTGCCAAAAATCTGCTGAATAATTTGCAATATAAAATTATTTTTTATAATACTTTTGCGGTTCGCGGATGGTTTCGATAGGTATTTTGGTAATGAGTGTTTAATTTGATTTTTTTACAAATTTTAAGTTTCAGCTACTTACGAAAAATCTGCTGAATAATTTTCAATATAAAATTATTTTTTATAATAATTTCGCGGTTCGCGGATGGTTTCGATAGGTATTTTGGTAATGAGTGTTTAACACCAATTAAATCATTATCAATATTCACCTTCTCTTTTATTTCTTTACAAAATTTAACTTTCAGCGATTTACCAAAAATCAGCTGACCAATTTAAAACATAAAATCATTATTTATAATAATTTTCAATGGACGTAAATAAACTAAATAATTATCAAAATAAAAAACAAACAAATAATTTTCAATAAAAGTAAAAAAAAAAAACTAAATAATATCCGACAGAACTAAAAAAAAGCGAAGCTTAAGAAAAAAGCTTTTTGCTTCCCAACGATGAAGCCGTTGAACCCACAGATTTACGCGTAGTTTCCTAGCAAGTTTGTTTAGGCTTAGTTATTTTTAGTTGTAAAAAAAAGGCATTCATGATCGTTGATGACGAAGCAACGAAGTTTTTGGGGCTACGTGGTTTTCTTGACAATGAGGAACTAGCTCGATAGGACATACCACACGTGGAGAACGATTCGATCAACGAAGGATCGCCGTAGGTTATTTACGGTTGCAAACGGGCGCAACGGAAGGGAGGGGGTGCGCTGATGCGCGGTCAAGGGGGACGTAAAGTTGAGTCCCAAGAGAGCAAGCGACAGATGGGAGTGAAAGTCAAACGGCAATCGCGAGAGATTCGTCGTGTTGGTCATTGAGATTAAAGATAATGCATCGATGCGATCGAGAGGGACGTCACGATCGTCACCAAGCAACGACAAATTTTCGGCTTCACTCGCGATGAGTGACGTAAATAAGGGCGGCCATTTGTGAAATTGCGGTGGATCGGGTACTACGCCGTCGTTGCGCGCGCGGGTTGGCGTGTGTTTAGATGGAACGAAGCGATAAGCATCTTATCGGATTTATCTCGTATTTTACGAGGGGGTCAATCTCCCACCTGCTTTGCGCGGGACGAACCTCTCATCTGGCAAAGATTCGTAACGATCGCATAAACTCCCAGATAGAAGAAATAACTCGGGGAGGATGGAAATTCTGGACGAACCGAACCGCCATTATGGGAATTGCAGTTTTAATCGGGAGCCGGGAACGAGCGGGAGTTCGGTTTTGACGAGATGTTGAAGGAGTCGGGGGAGAGTCGGTGCGACTGGAGAGTCGTTTTTGGATGTCTGGGAATACTGTACTGAAAGAGCGTTGATGGGAAGAAGCTTCGTGGTCCGATGGATCGAAGCGCGGTAGTGGGTAACCGGACGTGCGATACACCGGTAGATCAACCGGTTCGAAACTGGCGACGATGTTGATCTCGAGTGTCGATTTATCGAGGCTGGATGATAAACGCTGGCGGTGTGTCTTTCGACTATGGATCACAGTGAAAGACCCCTTAATTGTAT
>JAPYZI010007775.1:0-10874 GCA_030523105.1 Ophioninae sp. A BG-2022a
ATTTGGTTTTTTTAATTTTTAAGTTTAATTTTGTGTTTCTCTAGTTTTAGTATTTTTATTATTCTCGTGTCTGTCCCTCTTTCAAACGTCATACCCCTCCCTCTTGTTTGTTTTGTTTTTTTTTAGTTTTGTTGTTTTTTTAAAATTTGGTTTTTTTAATTTTTAAGTTTAATTTTGTGTTTCTCTAGTTTTAGTATTTTTAATATTCTATTGTTATTTTCATTATTAGTACGATTTGCGTTTATTGTTAAGGAGTTATTATTTTGTTATATATATTTTTTTAAGTTTCTATCGTTATTATTATATTTTTTTTGTATTATTTCTTTTTCATGGATTTCGCCTTTTTTCTTATATTTTATCTAAATAGTGTGTTATGTATACTGCATTATCTGTCTCTCTTTTTCTCTCTCTCTCTCTCTCTCTCTCTCTCTTTTCTCTCTCGTGAATGGCCTTCCCGATGACAATGCAAAATGTTTGTTAAAACTGAGAGCCCGAGCACCAGGAGTTGTTTCAGCATCTGCCAATGTCAGGATGCACGTGTGGAATCCGTCCGTTTGTCCGTCCGTCGTCCTGTCAAATCGTCAACCTCCCTAGACCTCCGTTTCGCCTTCCAACTTCCACGAGATATAACATTTCCAACGTTTGACCTCTAAACGTCACGTTGACCGAGACAGATTTTTCATTCCTCCTCTTTCCTCGTTTTCTCTCGACCTTCTATTCGACCTTCTCTCTTCTTTCCTGTTGCAATCTATGACGAACGACCATCATCAAAGAGGTGAACCAAAAATAGGTCGGTGTTCACGTGACCTCTCATTCGAGGTTGAATATTAAATCCCTTTGTACGAGCCAACAAAAGTATAGTTGGTTTGGCTCTGTTTGGGTTTGTTTGGGTTTAAACATTTTCTTGATCGTCGATTTATTAAGGTTTTTGTTGACTCGACGTTTTAGAGTTTTACTTACTTTTCGAAATTAGCATTTTTTTTTAGCGTTTTGTTTTTAATTATTTTTTTAATATTTAGGATTTTTTCAGGGTTTTATTTATAATTATTTTTCTATTATTTAGGATTTTTCAGGGTTTTATTTATAATTATTTTTCTAATATTTAGGATTTTTCAGGGTTTTGTTTATAATTATTTTTCTATTATTTAGGATTTTTCAGGGTTTTATTTATAATTATTTTTCTATTATTTAGGATTTTTCAGGGTTTTATTTATAATTATTTTTCTAATATTTAGAATTTTTCAGAGTTTTATTTATAATTATTTTTCTAATATTTAGGATTGTGAAACCCAAACAAACCGAAACAAAAAAAAACATTTTACGAATATTTTAAAAATAACTGCTACAGCTGACACGATCCAATTTACAAAACCATTTAAAACGAGGGAAGAATCCAAGAATAATTTTCTCGTTGATCGATACGAGCTGCGGAAAATTTGGCGCCCCAATTCGCTGACAGGAAAAAAGATGGCACAATTTGACCTTGTTTAAAAAGCGTCGAGGAAACGGAGTGTTCGATCGAAATGGAAATACAAATTGGATGTAGGATTGATTCGACAAAGGGTTGGGGTACTTCGATAAACTTTCACTCGCAATAATAATTGAACTGAAAAATTTGTTGGTTTCACAAAAAATTGTCAAAGAGTTAAAAATACAATAAATTTATTTATAAAATTAATTTATCAATAATAAAAGGATACTCGTCATAATAAATTAACATATAAATAAATAATTATGAATTATACAGTAACTATTTATCTATAATTTCATTTACAATTCATAAAAGTATATTTATCGTTTCATTTATCTTATCCAAAATTGATCTAAAATTTCATTCATTCCTTTTTTTCTTGAATTTATATTTCCCAATCTGAAAACGATAAAAAATACAACCCAAACAAACCCAAACAGATTTCAAAGCCCCATAACTTATATAACCAATCAAAAAATATTAACTACCAAAAAAAATTCAATAAATAAAAAAAAAAATTATAAAAAATCTGCAAATAATTAAAAATAAAATCCAAACAAATCCGAACACGTTTCCAACCCCATAACCCATGAAAAATAATGAAAAATATCGACACGTGCAAACTAAACGTCACTAATGTCACTAATCAAAGAAATTGAAGACGAAAAAACAAAGTTGATGTCAAAATTCAGATGGAGCCTCACGTTTTCATAATTCCCTAATTTTTTTTAAATACCCCTACCCCCTCCAACCCAACTCCACACGACAATTTTTTTTCGAAATTTATTTTCAACTCCCCTAAATATATATTTTTTGAATGAGCCTGTATAATACGAGACTGCGAGGAGCCTCGCGAACCAATGATTACTTTGCCACTGGCAGGAGAGGCCCTTTATATTCCGGAAAGGGATGATAATGTTCGGACAGAATAGGAGTGAACGACGTACCGTGGGACGAAAGCAGAAACAGGATCCGGGATCCATTCTCCATTATGCAGCAAGTTAAACACATCCATATTGATAAGCCGGTTCGGTGGACGTAGCTGACTTGACTCTTCGAAAACCCGGTGAGCAAGTTTTCAACCCCCGAGGAAGTTCTCAACTCTCGAGCTTTATAAAAATACGACCCGTCTCGAATCGATGACAAGGGGGTAGTACGGGTAATATTATGTATCTTTTTTTTATTTTTTTTTATACATTTTTATCATCACGATAAAGTTTTTTTTATTTTTTTTTTTTTTTTTTTTATTTTTTGTGGATAATATAATTCAATTATTGATTTTTTTGTTTCGTGGAAGAATATAAACGCAATGGATTTTTTAAAATCACGTTATTTAAAAATAATTATTTTTTAAATTCACATTATTCAAATATTATAATATTTAATAATAATAATTTGTTAAACTTCCATAATTGAAAAATAATAATATTAAATAAAAATAATTTTTTAAACTCACGTTATTTAAAAATAATTATTTCTTAATAAAGTTTGTTTGGGTTATTATTTATTAGAAATAATATTTTTTAACAAATAATAACCCAAACAAACATTATAATATTGAATAATAATAAATTGTTAAACTTCCATAATTGAAAAATAATAATATTGAATAAAAATAATTTTTTAAAATCGCGTTATTTAAAAATAAAAATGTATTTGGATAGAAAAATAAAGTGGGCCCTACAATTGGTCAAATACCTCGTGTACGTATGTCCCTAAATTGGTCCCTATAAGAACCAATTCCGAATCGTTTCTACCCTCGAAGTCTCGAAGTCCTGCGGTCTTCACTGAACACTGCGAGAACAAAATAGTCCTGTAATTAAGAGGTAATTAAGGAGACGGAAACCCGGGGGATATTGCATCGAAAGTTTTGACCGCAACCGGAAGAGTCAGAATTGGAACTGCGAGAAGAGCGAGTAGTATCGTCAAAGAAGAAGTTTCGCGAGCCATTAGCGAAAGTGGAAAGTCTCTGGGATAAACGTACAGCTGTGCGAAAGCCACCGGCCCTCGAACTCCCACAGTCCTTGATTCTTTTTTTTTTTTTGTCACTACCTTTGTTCGTTATCGATTCTGCAATTTTTATAAAAGTCATTGACAACGAAGGAACGAGTACGAACGTCAAATTTAATAATTTAGTGACATGTTTTAAAAATTCCCTATTTTTTTACTAGCACAAAAATTCCATCGTAAATTCAGACACCAAGTTTGTAAAAAATATCGAATAAAAATAAATAACCGTCTTAAAACTCATCGTAAATAATAAAAATGATGAAAAATTGTAATTGGTAATAATAATAATAAAAATAACTAGAAAAACGTAATGTAAAATTAAATAAAAATATTATGCAAATAGGGCACAGATAAAATATAAAGTAGATAAGGAGTACTTTAATATGGTTTATAATAAATAATAATAATGATCATTTATTTCCTTAAATCCTTAAAGGTCTTTATTTCCTTTAAAACCTTGAAGGGCTTTGTAGCCCTTAAATCCTTAAAGGTCTTTATTGCCCTTAAAGCTTTAACGAGGACCATTAAAGTTATCCTTAAAGCTTTAAAGGCCCTTATTGCCCTTAAAGCTTTGATGACCCTTATTGCCCTTATTGGTACAACAAGGGAATAGGGATTTTTAAGGGCTTTTTTGAAGCTTCCCTTATCACAAAAATCTCGAATAATTCCCTTTTATTATCAAGGAAATCTTGAATCAGCCCTTTCCCTTATCATAGAAACTTCAAAAATGCGTTTGACTTTTTCAACGAGAAAACTGACGGATTTCGAAACCCAATTTTGACGTACGTCACGATGTGTTTTTTTATTTTTTCTTTTTTCCCAAGTTTGCCACGATATCACGAGATGCCAGAGGAAAAGTTGAAAAAAAAAAAAACAAATGGAAAAATGAAAAAAAATAAAATGAAAGGAAAACTGCGAGCGGAATGTTTGCAGCGACTGCAGGAATCCAATAAAATAGCAATTTCGTCGGATATATGGTACTCCTCTTCTTTTTGACGAAAAATCGTCTCTTCGCTACAGCGTTTTTTCGAACGTTTTTTTTTTTTTTGCTTGTTTGGGTTTGTTTGGGTCAGCTCATATTTTCGTTGCAACAAATGTTTTGATATAACTGGAATGTAAGGTGTTTTTTTTTAAATTTTTTCGCTATGAAGAGAGTCAACCAGCACGGGAAAAATGTTGACGCCAACGGATTTGTTTCCATTGGGTATAAGCAATGTAAAAGTACGAAGGCGTATGTCCAAGAAACGGAGAAACGAATATTTCCGGAGTTCATCAGAAAAATAGAGAAAAATCAATAATGGAAAGGGGAAAAATGTATTTTTATGTATTCATCAGTAGCGGCAAGATTGCCGGGAAAGGGAGCGGAGAGGAAAACGAGAAACCGGAAATTGGCCACGCTCGGAAAGTTTGTTGACCGGCTTGCTCGTCAGAAGTTCATTTCGCAAGCTCCTCATTTTTTTTACAATTGGTATATATTTTTCCTACTTTTATTTTTTCATTTTCGTCTTTGGGATCGAACAAACCCAAACAAACCTAAACAAACCCAAATATCCTTTGATTCAGCATTCGAAGTCACTCGTGAAATTCTTTGCCTGGTATTCCTTCGCTACGAGAGTCCGAACTGAACCCAAACAAACCCAAACATTATTGGTTTTGTCATTGAAAAATCTTTGGTTCATTGTAGACCCAAACAAACCCAAACATCCTCTTTTTTTTAGATAAAAAATCTTTGCTTCGTTAAAAACGAAAACAAACCCAAACATCCACTATTTTTTAATTCAAAAAATCTTCGCTTCGTTAAAAACTAAAACAAACCCAAACATCCTCTGTTTTTTATTCATTTTTTATTCATTAAAAAATCTTCGATTCGTTAAAAATCAAAACAAACCCAAACAATTATTCTCCGTTTATTAATTTAAAATCCTTCGCTTCGTTTAAGACCCAAACGAACCCAAACGAACCCAAACAAACTCTCGCTTGGTAAGAATAAACAGACTTTGTGGATTTTTCCGAGTTTGTTTGGGTTTGCATCAAGCTGTTTGGATTTTTTGGATTTGCATCAAGCTGTTTGGATTTTTTTTCGATCGTCTGAATTTATTTGCATTTTTTCGAATTTTCTTGGAACTTTGTTTGGTTTGTTTGGGTTTGTTCAAGTTCAAGTTTCAGTTCGTTATGTACATTTCTTCGGTTAATTCATCTCGTTGACAAATAACAAAAAAAACAAATGGACGTTTGTTTGGGTTTGATGGGAATCGTTTGGGTTTGTTTGGGTTTTCAAACGCGTTGAAAAGGTCGTGGAAAATCCATTAAACCGCTGAACGAAAGGTCCTCGAATAAGATCGCAGCCCATACAAAAGTTATTATCTTAAACGATAATCCTAATGGAGGGATCGCGTGAACAAAATCCTGAATACGTGCGAATCAATTAAAACGAAGAAAATATAAAACTGTAAATATAAAAATCGAGGTCACGAAAAAGGGGTCAAACGAGCTCGCCAATCTTTATCTCCGATCGGTTCTATTCAGAGTCGTGACAGAAATATGGATATCGGAAGATGAATATCGTCACACGTGATATAGATATAAATTTCCTGTATGAATACTTCATCGAAAGAGCTCCCGGATCGTTAATCAATTTTCAACAATTTTTTTTAGACCTGCCAGACGTATGTCCGAGAGACCGAACCCTTTATTTATTCTTCCTTCGACGAGAATGGACATCTTCGTTCCATAAATAGCAATTAGAACTGGCGATCAAATTTACGAGGACGACCTTGATATCTCGCCAACTTATCATCGTTCCAACCTTCGACGGATCAAACTTTACGATCTGGATGAACTTGCAATATCTTGACGGAAATATATATTGACATAAAAAAAAAGAAAATATATCGACCTGAAGAAATTTTTTTAAAATCATTTGATCGAACCAAATGATCAGCTTAATTATTAATTCTTAAATTAATCGTGGAATTAATACTGAAATTAATTCTGAAATTAATTCTGAAAGGAATCCTTAAATTTATCCTGAAATTAATTCTGAAATTAATTCTGAAAAGAATCCTTAAATTAATCCTGAAATTAACTCTTAAATTAATCATTGAATTAATCCTGAAATTAATTCTGAAATTAATTCTCAAATTAATCTTTGAATTAATTCTGAAATGAATCTTTGAATTAATTCTGAAATGAATCTTTGAATTAATTCTGCAATTAATCTTTGAATTAATTCTGAAATGAATCGTTGAATTAATTCTGAAATTAATCTTTGAATTAATTCTGAAATGAATCGTTGAATTAATTCTGAAATTAATCTTTGAATTAATTCTGAAATGAATCGTTGAATTAATTCTGATATTAATCTTTGAATTAATTCTGAAATTAATCCTGAAATTAATTTTGAAATTAATCTTTGAATTAATCCTGAAATTAATTTTGAAATTAATCTTTGAATTAATCCTGAAATTAATTTTCAAAAAATGATTAATTCAATCTATCCAATATTTATTAATTCAATTCTCTACGTTATCGTTTTTTGGTTCATATAGCGTTTTTTTTCGTTGTCTTTTTTGTTAAATTATTATTCAATTATTATTTTGTCGAATATTTATATATTATTTTTTAATAATTATTCCATTTCCCTAATTGCTCGAAAGTACTTTACAGGGGGATAATAAAATGTACGATAATCATAATCTCTGACATCCTCTGATCTCGATAGCAATATACGAAATTCCACGAAATTGAATAACAATGAAAAACGAGAAGAAACAAAAATTGAGATTTTTTAACGACAATAAAATCTTTTTGGATCGTCTCGTCGATAAGCTGCAAAGGAATTATCGCTCGAGGTCTTTCGTTAAAATTTCGAGTGATCGTGTCGATTTGAAACAACGAACGAACTTTCAAACAAATGTTCTCAAACAACCCCCCCCCCCCCCCTCTCGTTGAATAAAAAAACGTGAAATATCGTGAGCAGAGCTTTGGAGGGAAACGAGAAAATTGCACATTCGATCCTTTTGAAACCAACGAAAGGAAAGAGAAAGAAGAAGAGAGAGGGAGAGACAAAGAGAGGATTTTCGAGAGAATGGATCAAGGTAAAAAATGATACTCGTGTTTTTAATGGAAAAAGAAAAAAAAAACGATGAACTGAATATTTGTCTGTTCGATGGATGACTGGTGCAAAGAGTGTTTTTTTTTTTTTGTTTTTTTTTTCGTGATACGAGAACTTTGTGATGGGAACAAGGTCAGCTGAGAAAAGATGAAACGAGGGAAAAAGAGAGATGACAGGAGGCTAGGTGAACACGAAATCCACTTTTTTCTCTCGTTAAACCGGAAAACCGCTCGACTGCAGCGAGCATGCAAAATTTCAGTTCGCAGATCGAAAATCAGGAAGAAAAAAAGCGAATGAAAAAAAAAACGACGAAAAATTAAATTTCATCATCGTGAAATTTCGAACATTACAAAAATTTACTAATTTATAAATCGTAAATTGTAATTTTATAATTACAAATTGGTATTGAGTAATTTTGTAATTTTAGTAATTTTAGAATTACAAATTTGTAATGAATAATTTTGTAATTTTAGTAATTTTAGAATTACAAATTTGTAATGAATAATTTTAATTTTGTAATTTTAGTAATTTTAGAATTACAAATTTGTAATGAGTAATTTTGTAATTTTAGTAATTTTAGAATTACAAATTCGTAATCAGTAATTTTACAATTTTTTATTTTACGAATTACAAAATCATTTGTAATTTTACAATTCCAAAATTTCGTCGAAATTCCAGTTCGCGAATTAAAAATCAGGAAGGGCGAAAAAAAGGTAAAAAAAAAAAAATGACGAATGAATGGAAGGAAAAAAAAGATTGAAAAATTTCGTTGGAAAAGCTTCTTTCAAACTTTCGACACAATGATACCGCGATGCGAAAAGATTACTTCCGTTATGTAGAGTGAGATAGAGAAAGAGGAATGAAAATTTCATTGAAAATAAATTCTGCATCCTCATTAGTCGCTGGCGGTTCATCGAGTTTTGCCTATTCATATGAAACTACCCATTTATCCAACCTCATTTGTTATATGGAGCTCGTACGATTTGTGTACATATTTACCTATACTTGATATACATAAGGAATTCTAGCCCATTATTCACGTGCTTAATTGTAGCAAATAACGAAGATCCAATTAAATATTTCAATCAATTAGCGATATTACGAAAGCTTCAGTGTCACGTGATAAAATATTTTACGATTTAATTATAACATCGATTTTTAAAAATTTTATTACTTTTTTCTTACTTAAATTTTGTTGAATTTTTTTTTTCGGATATTAATATTAATATTTATTGATATTATTTATCATAGTTTCGTTCGAATAATTTCTATAATTTCTTTGAATTTTTAAAATTATTCTTAGAATTAAAAAATTGTAGAACAATTGATCTTCAATAATAAAAAATTCGAACTTATCCAGTAAGCATGCATCGATAATACTTTAATAATAAATAGAGGCGAACAAAAATACCTTTGCACACTTTGAGACGTTTTTTTTTTCTCAACCCTTTCACGCGGAGATAGAATTATTGATCCTTACCTAAAACAGACAAAAAAATAAAATGTCACAATTAAAAAGAAAAATTCAAAAAGCTTTCGTGAACGTAAATTCAAAATTGATTAATTTAAAAAATACAATAAATTGTATTATTATTATTAATATTTTATTTACGTATTCAATATTCCATTAGTCATTTGTAACGTATCACGTATTATTTAATTTCATTTTTTATCATTATTTACATTTAATTTATTACGACGAAAATAAATATTCCGAAATTCTTCATATTTTGTATATATTATAAATAATTGATTTCGCAAAAGGTTATTTTAAATTGACAAAAATATATTAATTACTAAAATGATTTATTTACGATTTATCCCATTTCTCAAAGTTAATAATAATAAAATAAAATAATAATTAAATTTCGCGAATTCCAAAACGATGAAAAAAATATGAAAAAAATTGAACGCAATATGGAAAAAGGGAATGAAGGTTCTAGCAGCTATAAAAAAAAACAGCCCTGAGAAAACATTAAAAATGCTTGCCTATAAAATTTCATTATTCAACTCCATCTCGTATTAATTCAATTTCATCTCAGAGTGTTTTTTTTTTTCTTCGTTGAATTTGTTCTTTGTTCAACCGGAGCCTCAAGGGAAGGTCCGAAAAGCGTTTTCTCGAAAAGTGGTAGAAAAGCCCTCGGTGATGAGCGAAAAGAGCAACGATCGCATATTGCCTTCCCCCCTCTCTCCCTCCTGCGACTCTTGCGTTTAATTAAATTTTGTCCAATCATAACGGAATATCTAATTAGTGATAGAGAGCGATGTAGAGTAAAGGAGGCTTGAGTTACCAAATATGGGAAGGCCCCATACATTCCAAATTTGTATTTCTCATTAAAAAAAAAAAAATAAAACAACAAATAAATAAAAGAATTTTGAGATAATAAAATTTTACGACTTAATAATAATTATTAGAAACGTTAAATTTTGATGTTTTGGAAAAACATACATTTAATTAATTACATAAATGTATTATTATAATTATTTAATTATAATATCCAATATATAATAATATCAATTTTTAATAATAATATTTAATTAAATAATTATTATATAATTATATTATTATTATTATTATTATTATTATTATTAATGATATTATTTAATAATAATATCAATATATATTAATAATATTAAAATTACATTGAATTGCATAAAAATTCATTGCATAATCTTTGAATGATTATTATTTCTAAAATAGTCTTTGGAGGATAAAAAAAAAACGAAAAAACGAGAAAAGAAACTCCGGCATGACGAAGATTTCGCGAGGGAAGACCGGGAGGGTGAAATACGATAGTTGTTTCAAAGTTCTCACCCTCGTTTTTTCGAGCTACTTTGAAAAATAACGAGGAAGAAAATCCTTCCTTATAAATGATCCACTTTCTCTTTTATACGTTTTCCTCGTGTTTTCTTTCGAGGCCTCCACACATTCTGTCCCATCCGCAACGTTTTCCTGTCGCCTTATGGCCCTGTCGTGTCTCTTTCTTTTACTGTTTCAAATCGCTTGTACGCCGTACCTAATACTGACACTTTTTCATCCGGCATGGCTCACGTATCCTTTTATCGATCACGAAAGATACGACTTATCGGGCGAAACCTTGTTCCCAGATGGGAATTCCGATTTTTCTAGTTTTTTTTTTATTATTCGGAACATTTTTATCACCTTTTTTTTCTAGGCGTCTAGTTTTTTTTTTTTTTTTTTTTTTTTTTTTTTTTTTTTTTTTTTTTTTTTTTTTTTTTTTTTTTTTTTTTTTTTTTTTTTTTTTTTTTTTTTTTTTT
>JAPYZI010007786.1:0-10835 GCA_030523105.1 Ophioninae sp. A BG-2022a
GCCGCCGCCGCCGCCGCCGCCGCCGCCGCCGCCGCCGCCGCCACCGCCGCCGCTGCCGTCGTCGCCGGGTCTGCAAGCGCCGATGCAACGTTGATCGTTCCGCTTGTTTCGATCGCCTCGATCCCTCAGTTCCCTCTCGAAACTGTGCAGCTGTTCCATAAAGTGAAAATTCGGCGCAACGTTGGACTTTCGGCTTCGGACGAGATTGAACGCGTCGTTCAAGCTCAGGCTGCACTTGTGCATCAGATAAGCCACGGTTATCGTTACGGAACGCGAGACACCGGCCAAACAGTGAACGAGGACCCCCTTGTCCGAGCTCCGAGCCTCCTCTGCGAACGGAAAACAAATAAAAATTCATGCTTCTGGAAAACTAGTCGAACCGGACGAAACGCGGCGGTTCGCCTCGAAGAATCAGGGGCTTTCGTAACGAGCGCGGATCGGTAAACGGTGCATCCGTCATTTTTTCGGTCCGAACGTACGAAGATACAACGCGTTTGAGAAAAATTATTGAACCCAAAATTACGAAACCCAAACAACGGTGTTGTACCTGGATTTTTATCAAAAAAAAAAAAGAAGCAATCCCTTCGCGAAGAAAGAAGAATCAAGGTCGAGCGTGAAAAAAGAGGGTTGGCCGACGCTTTCGGTTCTCGACGTTTCGGAAGGAGAGAAAAAGAGAAGGGGGGCGAAGGAAAGGGAGGGAGGGAGGGAAAGAGAGAGAGAGAGAGAGAGAGAGCTCGACCGGACGTCCGTTGTTCAATCGTCCGGAAGGCTCCTCTCCGAAGCACGCGGGAAACTTTTCTATTTATAAGAATCGCTTCTCCGAGAACTCGATCGTTTTCTCCGCCCTCTTCCCGTTTCGAGTCCGCCGGCCGGCGTTTCTTTCAGGCGCGGATTCGGTACGCCGCTTGGCGCGCGCGCCTCGGTGCTCTCTTAAACAGGATTTCCCGTTCGAGTCGGGCCAACGCCGAGATTCGTGGATTCGCGAAGCTCTCGCGGCAATTCGAGGACCGGAAGTTGCTCGCGCGTGTTTCAACGAATCGAGACGGACGGGTGGGTCGTTGTTGCTCGACCAAGGCAGAATTTTACCTCGAAAGATCGAAAGAATCGTTCCTCGTTTCTCGACGCGTTGCAACACTATCGATACTCTCGAATAATATTAAATACTCTCGTAATACATTTTTTCACGGAAAGCAGCGAAAAAGGGGCAAATTATTTTTCGTTTCGCCGGGGTTTCGTTTCGGCGCTCCTGACGAATCTTGGATCGAACCTCGAACGAGAAGGCTAAACTCGATCGGAAATCTAAAAAATTCGTAACAAGGGGGTTCTCGTTCGAGCGAGGAAATTGGAACGTTCGCCGCTTCGGGGAGTCCGAAGAAACGATCGTCGGCCGAATCGGATCGTCGACGAGAACGCGCGCCGCGATCGACCAAATTTTCTCGACCGTTTTAGGAGAATCGAGCGGTCGACGATTCGCCGCTCGACGTCTCCTCGTTAGCCTCAATTCCGCGTATCCCCCGGATTCCCAAGTTCGAGATCGAGCTCGAGCGTTTCGCGATTATCGTTCGAGCGCGCGAGAAAACAACGACGAAACGTTTTCGTTTAAATATTCGTTGAAAATGTAATTTTCGAAAGGTTCCCGTCGACGCTCGCTGCCAAAGTTCCTCGAGTCTCGCTCGGGAAGCCAAGCTTCCCCCGGTAAAAATCGTACTTTCCTCGTAAAATTCAACGAGAAGAGTTTTGTTTTCGTACTGACCGATAAATTGGATGGCTTGCGGGAAGAAACTCGCGAGGTTCTGACTCCAGTGATCGCTAATGGGTATCTGCATGTACTTGATGGAGCCGGCGCTCTCGAAGACGTTCGGGAGATCGGGAGTGACGTTTAAAATGTATCGTATCCTGTGTCGCGCGAGGGCGTCGCTGTCCTCGCTGTTGGCCGCGTTTCCGAGATACAAGTGGGGAAGAATTTCCACGGGAAAGTCTTTGTCCTCTTCCGGGCCTGGGCGAACCAAAAATACAAAAATTCACGAATCAACGAACGAACGAACGAACGAACGACGAGATCCTTTCGAGATTCAACGATTCCTCGGAAATTGTTAATCTCGTTTGGAAAGAAACGGCGAGTTGCGTTACCGAAAGAGTCGCACGTGCTGTCGCTATCCGAGTCGGAACAAGCCCTCGTGGGCGGAGTCGAAATCCGGAGGGAACGAAGACCCATCAGTTCGCCCTCGTTCGTCTCTCGTCCGGGTTGGCCTTCCGCGTTCGCTTGGCCGCCTTCGCACCATTCCGGATAACGATCGCGAAAAGCCCCGAAACCACCTGGAATTTGAAGGATCGCGTTGCGACTTTGAAACGAGGGCGCTCGGTGGAATCGCGGATGCGACGCCCGCGACGCCCGAGTCGTCGACGTCCCGTTCGACGTTTCCACGATGGGCGAACGAGAACCAAAAAAGGGAAAAGGAACGTTCGACTCGTTCGAGGCGCGCGAGTCGCACCGCCGTCCGCCGTCGGTTATATCGGCTGGCGTTTTTTACGCAGCGAGGACGGACGCGACGACGGACGCGACGACGGACGCGACGACGAGCTCGGAGTTTCTTCTCGCGAAACTTTTGCGCTCGATCGAAAATTCGCGAGGTCCCGGCGATCGGATTTTCGTCGGAAAAAAATGTTCACTCGAGTCGCGAAAAACGAAGCCAGTCGCAACCCTGATTCGAGCCATGCCCGACGATAAACGTTAGGCGCGAAGGTACGGCGGCGGCGGCGGCGGCGGCGGAAGCCATTCGCGGTGTCCCCCCGTGTACGGAACGAACGAGCGCGATTGAGAGTCGAGACGAACGGGCGCGCGTTAATGGCGCAAGAACGGGCACGGCCCCGGCGGTGGAGAGGCCACCGGGCGAACCTGTACCGCGTACGACGAATCAAGCGCCTCGACCGTACCGGGGAGAACGCTGCCGCCTCCCGCGCGAATCGATGCTTCATTCGCAACTTCCCCTCGGGACTTTCGGCTGCTGTCTGGAAAGAGGGGGAACGATACATAACGCGTACACGTGTGCGGACACGCGCGCGTATACACGCGTACACGGGGTGAGCGGTCGTTCGACCTGTTCCCTCGACCCGATCCTCCTAGAGGTCGTTCCGGTCAAACGGAACCCCGTTAACCGGAGCTCCGACTTTAATAATTCCCCGGGCGCACCGTTTTACGATCTGTTTTCAAAAATCCTCGAAATTCGCGAGCCATCGCTCGATGCTTTTACGATTGTTTTTCTTCGTTTCGATTGAAATCGTTGCTTCGGAGATAACGGCCAAATTTTTTCGCTACTATCGTTGTTTGGGTTGATCGCGATAATAAAGAATAATTTACCGTTTCAATTCGAGCCAAATAATAACAGCAACGCGGTTCAAACACCGAATCGTTATCGGAAAAAATCTTTTCGCGCGATTACGATTGCACGAGACTTTAAATTTCCAGCGAGTTCTAAAAATATTTTTTCCCGTTTGGGCTGGCTCAAAAATAAATTGGTCGATTTTAATCGAGAGTCGTACGAGAGGCGTGTTCCCTTTGGCCTCCCCCTTGCTCGTTGAAGAAACCCTGCGGGATTCGACGTATTTCTTTTTCTCTTTTTGTTTTTTTTTTTTTCAAATTTATCGAAACGGCGAGAGACAAGGGACAATTGTCCCTGGTCACCGAGAGGTCAATGGAGTAAAAAGAGAGCAGTCGGCAATGACTCGGCGCTGCGCTGCGTCGCGAGAGCTCTAATTAACCCTCTAAATGGACGTGGGCCGATGGGCAGAGAGCTCGGGGAGAGAAAAAACCCGAAGAGAGCGAGAGGAGCGTCGAGAATCGATCGCTGGAAGCTTTCGTGAACGAAGAACAATTGGGGGGGGGGGGGGGGGGGGGGGGGGTGGGGGGGGGGAGGGGGGTAAGAGAAAACGACGATTCGTAACTCGTGGGCGGGCGAGTCGAATCGTTCAAAATTCTATCCGAATTATTGAACGTTTGTTCGGACGAAATTTCCATGCGCGAACGGACTTTGATCGTATCGCGTCGAGGAATACTTTGCGCAAGAATGTTCGCCGATCGCGAGGAAAACCGTTACTTCGGAAAATCGTTTGAAACGGAACGATGAATCGCGAGAGCGCGAGATCGATATTCCTGGTACTTTCGGTACGGCCATCTTCGCCGTCCATCGGCCGGAAGAAAAAATGACTCTCGGGGCGACTCGTCGCAGGGATCGCGATCGTCGCCGTTACCGCCGAAGAAGCCGCGCAACGGCGGAACTTGCGACTCGTAGCGAACGCGAGGAAGCTCCAAAATTAGCGGGGCGAGTCGAGGTTCGGCGAAGCGCCCGGAGCGCGAGCGAGAGTATCGGTCTTTGCGGGGCGATTCGAAACTCGGATGTTCAATTTCACGGATAATCGGCATCGACGAATATCCGGATTGATCTCGGTACGCGCCGAATCGAATAAAAACGCTTAGAGTCTGTAACAAACGAAAGGAGGCGTGATTCTCGGTCGTTAAATTTGGAGGAATCGAGGAAGAAGCGCCGCGCAACGTCGGAGGATCACCGAGAGATTTTACCGGTCGGAATCGAGCGTTTCACCTATAAGAGTAGCGACGCTTCCGCCTCCGCTTCTCAGTCTCCTGCCGAGCACCTGTACGGTCTCTCCCTGATGACCGGAGGGTTCCGTGCTGTCTCCGACGAGAACGAACGTGCCCCTCCCGTCGTCGTCTCCGTACAGAAAGATTTCGACTCTGGACCTGAGTTCCCGGCACCTAATGGTCGCCGATATGTCCACTTTGCCGGCGGCGAGTCTTCGCAGCATTATGCTCGGTACGGCCAGCGGCACCGAGCCGCGAATATGATTCTCGGAGAAATCCGAATGCGCCCGGCAATCCAGCACGAGGAGTTTATCTCCGCCGGAACGAGACCGAAGTTCGCCGAAGAGCCATTCCGCCGTGACGAGACCTTCTTCTCCCGTACCGCCGGGCATCGCGACTCGGCGGCTACCGAGCGCCCGAGGTTCGGGGGAAGACCGGCGACGAGCCTCGAACGCCTCCGATTATCGGCTACGCGCCCGATCGCGTTTCTTCCAGGGTCGGGTCGTCTCGCGCCGGCGATCCGGCGACTTTCGTCCGATACGGCGCTCCGAGAGCTCGCGATCCGTACGAGGTGTGATTTCTCGCGGCGCTTTATCGGTGTCGCACTTTTTCCTCGGGACAACGGTCGTTTGGGTTTGTTCGTTTGGGTTAGGATCCTCAGCTTCCAACGATAAAACGCACGTGACGGTCGATCTCGAGTTTCCAAGTTGATTCTCGTAGTTTTCGATGCATCGGTCGATGGCACTTGTGATTTTCGTAAAGATCGAAGCACGTCCGGAAACTTTTCTGTTTTTTCTCGTTGATGTTTGCGACAAAAAAAAAGTAAACTCGGCTGAGGTTTTTTTCCCGAGCGGTTCGATCTGTCTCCCTCCCTCCCTCTCTCTCTCTCTCTCTCTCGGTCAATTATCGATCCCGCGTTTAATCGACGCGCCGATTATAATTTAATCCTGTGATGCGTATTAACGCGGTCTACGAATCGAGATTGAGAAACAACGGAAAAAAAGAGGATGCGAAGAATAATGGATCAGAATATCGGATGAGTCGGGTAGATCGGTGGGTAAGAAAAACGAGCGGGAATCAACGTCGTCCTTGATGATAAAGAAGATGACGATAACGGTGACGACGACGGCGGCGGCGGCGGCGGCGACGGCGACGACGACGACGACGACGACGACGACGACGGCGACGACGACGACGACGGCGACGGCGACGACGACGACGGCGACGGCGACGACGACGACGGCGACGACGACGACGACGACGACGACGGCGACGGCGACGGCGACGACGACGACGCCGACGATGACGATGGTAAAGATGATGATAATAACGAACGGTGGCACATTCCGTATCAGTCTTTTATACCGTACAAATATTTTCGTCTCGCGAGGTTCCCCGAAGCCCTTTTGTACCCCAGTGTCATATTTATCTCTCGATTATTCTCCTCCCCGGTTTACTCTCCACCCCCCCGCCCCGCCGGCTCCTCCGCCTCACCCCCGACCGTTTTGCCTCTTCCTTGTCGAAACGTTACGAGCTCGTATCCCGACAGAACGAACGGTCAGAGCGCGGTTTCAATTCATCGGGTGTATCGGCGCGTAGCGTCCTCTCGAGACCAACACTGTTCGACCCTTTTACCATCGGAGGGATGCTGCGCGTATAGAACGCTATCTGTGGACCTTTTCGTTCACCCGCTTCGAGCAAACTCGCGCGTTCTTCCCGTCTCGTGTCTCTCGCTCGAGCGTTCGACGCGCACTTCTGCCACACTCGTTCCTTCTCTTGTTTTTTTTTTTTTTTTCGAGTTTTTTTCGCTTCACCGGAAACTCGGCGTCGCTACGCTCGCACGCTCCGTCGAACTTTTCGTCGTTCTCGCGTAATCCGAGAAACGGCGAGTCTCTTCGTCGCGAATTTCTATTTCCGATGGACGGAATCGCGCGGGAAAACGAAAAAAACCAACGAGGACGAAACAAACTTTTCAGGAAAAAGAAGGGAGACCGGTCCAAAAGTCGGATCCCGAATAGAAAACGGAAAGTTGGCGCTCGAGCACGCTCGTTCGCGCTGGGCCCGCCAAACGAAACTGGTAGCCGTCTCGGTGATACACAGCGCCGTGCACCGCGGTGTTCCACCGTCGATCGCCCATTACGGTAAAAAAAAAGAAGAAAAAAAAAAAATACACACACACGCACACGGTAAAGGAAGAAAAGAAAAACTGCGAGATAAGCAGCGCGCGCGCGCGCGGGGGGAGCTCCGCGCGTCTCTGTGCGCGCGCGACGTATACGCGATCGCGCGGAGGCGCGCACGCTCGCCGCGTTCTCGTACGATATTCACGAAGAGACGCGAGAGGCGGGAGTGTAGCCAGTTCGGTGGTGGGGGAACTTTGGTTCGTTTTGAATTTCCGTGCGCTCTCCCTCTCTCTCCTCCTCGCGTGTAAATTTACGTGGGCCTTTCTTAATTATTATCAATATTACTATTATTATTATTATTATTTACGATTATTATTCACGATTATTGCTTTTATCGCGACAACGGGTACCCTCTCTCTCCCTCGCGCGTGAATTCGGGTGGGCTTGTTTTTATAATTGTTTGTATTATTGTTATTTTTGACATTTTTATAACGACTATTATTATTACGACGATACGTACGGAGGCGTCGCGCGTAAATGCACGTACGCGTGCACAAACGACTGACAACGGCACCCACACTGAAAAGTACACATTCACCGGACAGAGAAGTCGAACGGGAGTGTGCGCGCGCGCGCGTGTGTGTATATACAAAGAGCGAGAGAGAGGGAGACGGCGGAATCGCGCGCGCGACAGCCCCACAGCCACACCTCGCCTCGAGCGTTCTCCCGTCGAGAATAGGGCAAACGGCGTTCGCCGCACGGCGGCGCGTACTCGGAAGTGGCGGAGGTAAAGAGCGCGCGCGCGGGTTCGCGGCGAGAGAGAGAGAGAGCGAGCGAAGGACGGATAGAACTCGATATCGCGGATTGGTCGATGATCACGCGGTGAATACGCGACGGACCAACGAGGGTCGAGGCTGACGTCAGTTCATTGACAAAAGATGTTTTCATTAACGAGGCGCGGGTAGAGTCGCGGGTCGCGCGGGTCGCGCAGCCGCCGCGGAGGGGGCGAGGAGAAGAGACGCGGGGCCGCGGGGGCGCGCACCGTCCTCCTCCGCCGTACGCGCGGTTCCCCCTCGCTCCTCGCCGTACGCGCACCGCTGTACCGACGCTCGAAACGGTGCGCACGCGCACTCGTCGAAGTTGCGTCAGTACCGTACATCCGGGCGAACGTGAAAAGCGAGATCGCGCCTGGTTCGAAAGGGACAGCCGTACCTCGGTGCGCAACCTCCCCCGACTCGGACGCGATCGCTTCGCTCTCGCGTGGGCGAGAACGGACTCGCGCGAGGGCGGGGGGATACGCGCGGGTACAGGGTGATTCAGGAACGCTCCATCGGTCAACACCGATCTCCGGATTCGGGAATTCTCCTCGATCGTATCGAAGGATCGAAAAAAAAAGGCGTCTCGGACCGTTGCCTCGATCTTGAAGTACCGACGTAGAAAATACAAAACCGGAAAAAATACCTGGTTTTATAAAATTCACGAGTAAACGAATCGGACCTTTGAAGCGAAAGGTGGTCGTTTTTGACAAAAAGAAAAGAAAAAAAAAGCAAATTATCGAAGGAAAAGTCCGCGGAGCGTCCCGGAGGGCGCTCGAGCCGAGCGCTCGCGCGAACCGCCGTACGATCTCCGTTGAATCGAGGCGTACGGGGTCTCGGGCGCGCGCGAACGAGCGAGCGGAATCCCTCCCCGTACCGGAGATCCCTGGTACGAGAGTCGTTCGGCGAAAGGGGTTACAAAGGCCGAACCAGCGTGAACGAGAAGAAACGCGTACACGCCTACGCGCGCGTACCCGCTCGGTACGAACGCGCGGATCCGCGCACGCGCGCGCCTACGGGACTCGAATTCTCGTTCGGAGCAACGCGTACGCGAGAGGCTTCTTCGCGGCGCGGGTCGGCGGCGTTCCATTCATTCGAGAGACAAAGACGGAGAACCTCGAGTGGGAAGCCCGGCTCCCGAGGGGGGCGTCCCCCCGTTGAAGAATTTTCAGGTTCGATCGGTCCTTCCTCGCCCGAGCGGGCTTTCGTCCCGCTGTTTTTTTTTATTTTTTCTTTTTTTTTCGTTTCTCTTTCCCGCTCGTCGGCGTACACGTACGGACGTGGGCGCGGTGCGGAAGGGCGGCGGCGGCGGCGGCGGCGGGGGGATACGGCGAAGCGTTTACTACACGGCTGAGGAGAGCGACGACGAGAGGGCGGGGAGGGGCGAAGGTACTCGGGGACGCGGGACGACCTTCCGCGAAGCGCTCTTCGCGCGTCTCCCCCTCCCCCCGCCGGGCTCCGTCGCTCTCTCGCTCGGAGGAGAGCGCGCGAATACGTTTCTATCCTCGGGCGGACGGTTATCGGGCCTCTCGGGAGAAAGAATCGTTGCGAACCGGAAGCGACGAAAAAAAAAAGTCGTTTGGGTTCGTTCGCGTTCAAGAGCCGCGTTTGTTTGGGTTTCGATCGAAAAAGTTATTCTCGCGTTTGGATCGGAAACTCATCGTCGGGTTTGGGTTTGCTCGGGTCGAGAGGAACGTTCGAAAGTTCCGTCGATTCGAGCGGGAAAAGGGGGAGCAGCGATTGATAAACGTGGAAAAGCCCGTACGCGCGTGACGCGTCGACGCCTACTCCCGCACGGTATCGCGCAGGTGTTGGTTCCAACGCGGGAGGATTCCCCCCCCCCCCCAGCGAGACCCCGAGGTCTCTCGAACGACCAGGCGCGTTGTTCTTTCCTTCTTCCTTTTTTGTTTATGTTTTTTCGTCGGTTCTCCCGCTCGACGGATAACGATTGGGTCCGCGCTCGGCGCTCGAACCCGGCCCGACCCGACGACCGCCGCGTTTTCCCTCGTTCGCGCTCGGCACCCTCCTCGCCCCTTGTTTCCCGTCGCGATCCCTCTCCTCGTACCCCGCTCGCTCGTCGTCGGCCCCCTTTCGTTCGTCCTCCCTCGTCTCTCTCGCGAAGCCGCGCTCGCCCTTGGAAAAGGATCGGCCCGTTTCGCGCGCGTGAATTTTTCGGGCTTCCCGCTGCGCCGCCGGACGCGTCCGCGTCGAAACGAGACACCGCCGTCCTCCGACCGAAACCGTTCGAGTACGGTTGCGCCGTTTATTTTTTCGTATCGACGACGAACGTTGCGACCTCGATTTCCGATTCGTCCATTTTTTTTTGTCCTTTCGCGTCCTTTTTGATGTTTCTTTTTGTTTCTCGACGTTTCTTTCTTAAATTCGGATTTTTAAAAACGTCGTATCTTCTTTGTCTTTCCGAATACGGGAAACGAATGGATCTCGTTTGTTCGGGAGTCGTCCGATCTTTCGAATTTATCTTTCAAAAGAAATGTGTCTCTCGAGTGATCTGGAAAGTGCGCGTTGAGCCGGGAAGCGTCGTTGCGAACTCTTGCGCGCGCTCGTACACGCGGGATTGCTCAACGACGTACCACGCGGGAAGAGAGAGAGAGAGAGAGAGGCGGAAAAGTCGGGAGCCGGTCGGTCGCCCCGTGTACCATTCTCGAACGACGCAGCGTTGCTCCGCCGCGAAGTGACTCTCGAACCTCGACCGGAAGTAATACCCGACGCGAGCGAACGCCGCGGTAGCGTTGGAATCCGGGTGCGCGGGTGTTGGGTCTTTCGCGCGTGTACGGGGCGTCCGAGAGAGGGGAGCTCCGTTCGCGAGATCGGGGGATCGGAGCCTCGATTGATACGGGGGCATCCGTGTTTCCCGGATTAACCCCTGCGTTGCTCTTTGACGC
This sequence comes from Ophioninae sp. A BG-2022a, assembly GCA_030523105.1. Classification (NCBI taxonomy): domain Eukaryota; kingdom Metazoa; phylum Arthropoda; class Insecta; order Hymenoptera; family Ichneumonidae; species Ophioninae sp. A BG-2022a. The sequence goes on from JAPYZI010007786.1 coordinate 10,436, forward strand.
GAATCCACCGTTTCGATTCGCCTTTAAGCCCCCCCTTTGTAAGGATCGATGTCGAAAAAATATCCTGGACGCGTATTTTTTTCATTTTCCCGATCTAATTTTCCAGTTTCGGCAAAAACTCGGGCGTATTCGTAATCAGCGGAAAATTTCCGATTAACTGGACCCTTTTGAACGGTTAAAACGGAAAAAAAAATTTTTTCGACCTCCCAGGCCCGTTTTGCCGGAATCTCAAAAATCACGATATTTCAAAAGGTCGTAGGATGGGCTTCTTGTTATGATATCGAAAGACATTTGGAGGGTCTGGAAAAGGTTTTTGCCTAACTTGAACAATGGCGTTGGATTCGTGTCGATATCTCTTATAGTTTTCCCGGAATATCCGCTCGAAAAATCGCTAAAAAAA
>JAPYZI010007806.1:0-12047 GCA_030523105.1 Ophioninae sp. A BG-2022a
GATTTGGCAGTGAAATAAACTAGATGGCGTTAGTGGTTTCAGCGCAATTACAAAGAATCATGTTACCCCAAGGGATCAACTCGTACTACTTTCCCCTACGTCGCGGTGTCGTTTAATTTTTCGTTTGATTCGCGTTAGGTAGTTTTATGAAATTGTTCTTTATTCACTACTAGCTTTTGCCCGCGGCCTCGCTCGCGTTAAATTCAGCATACCAATTTTTAGCTTCCTACCTTGAAAATTGCGGAATGCTCCATACAAACTTCCACCCCCATTTTAGGGAAGTGGGGTGTTAGAAAGGGGCAAAAAGTAGCCTATGTTACTCTCCATCCCTTCAACTATCTCCACTTAAAAAATCACGTCAATTCGTCGCTCCGTTTTCCCGTGAAAGAAAGACAAACATACAGACAGACAGACACACTTTCGGGGTGGGGCTTTTATCGTTATTTTAGCACTCTTATCGTTTCAAGTGCATCAGCTACCGGAAATTCGTCGAACCGTGTCGTCACAATGATATTAAATATCAATTACCGAATCAACGGATGTCGCTGTTCTTTATTATTTGGTAATAAAAAAACAAGTGACAACTACGGGCTATGAAATCGGTTGCGACAGATCGGTCATCGGATGTTGCACCGTAGGGTTAAAATAGTTAGAGATTGCCGAGCGGATTTGGGCACGGGAAGTGCACTCGACGCTCGTTGAGACGAATGCAACGTTTCTGGGTACTATCGCGAAAGTACCGCAGCGGAGCTGCTGCTGTAGCGGGGGAGAGGGTGTTATCATGGTAACGCTGTTCCGGGTCTAACAATGCAACACCAGTGAAAATCGATATTCTCCGTTTTCTTCCTCTGGTGTTGTCCGGTGCACCGAAAGCCCCTTCTATCTCCGAATGAATTTTCTCGTAGAATCGTCGGCGCGACCCTGTTGCAACGGACCCTCGGTACAACCCCTTCGTCTCTTTCTTGAATTCCCCAGTCGTTGGTGACACGAGAAAATACACGCGATACCTCTTTCCGGCCAATGTTTTCACAAATTTTAGTACGTCTGGTGGTCCTTTTGTGCGAACAAAGAACATCGACCCAATATCTACGGAATGTTTCTCTCTTCTCCTTTTTTCCTTTTTTTTTTCGTTCTCTCGCCAGGATTTATGTACGCGACGAATTTTGGCTCGCGTTTTGGCTACCTCGTCAGCCGCGGGTCTATGACCTCCTCCATTCACCCAACAAGACAGCTGCATTTTCCGCCTATTCAGTTTTTCGTTTCATCGAAAGCGTCCGCTTTCACCGATTCTCGCAGTCCCATCTCTCTCTCTCTTCTCCGACGAGCTAGTTCTCACGTTTTTTTTTATTTTCGACTAGATTTATTTATTTTCATCCCGCGCTGCAGCGATTTTGAGAAAAATATAATTTTGAGAAAACTCGATATGAGAAATTATATTTGCTTCAGTTTTATTGAAATCTAATTAATTTCAATTTTTTTCGACTTTTCGTATTCGTTCGAGTATTTGTAAATAAACAATATTTCTTGTTTTTCCTTCTGGTGCGTTCACGAACAAATCAGTAGTTTTGAAATGCACAGGGAACATACGTACAAACATGTATCTTTCGAATCTTTCGAGGAATCCCGATTAAAGAACATTGTGGATCGGCAAATTTTTCTTTTCGGACTACTCTATTTTTACGAGCACCCAATTTGGATACTCTAGTCGTTTCAAAGGGGGACCACTTTCCGAAGATATTCGTCCGGAATTAAAAAAAATTAAAACCATCAGGAGAAAATATGATATTCCTTGGTTCGTGCGATCGAAAAAAAATATAAAAAAAATATATCATTAATATTAATGATATATAAATATACAGATATAATGAAAAAGATATTTATTCCATGTCTTGCAATTAGCTGTGACACGGACCAACTCACGTTTATCTTGACACGTTTTTTTTCTTCATTTTTCTATGCATTTCCCTTATGTAACAAATATATCGTAATAACTAATAAATAAATAAAACTATAATAAAATAATAATTCCACAGCTAATTCTCAGTGCTACAAATATAATAAATAATTCTAATGAAAAATACATTCTAAATGCGACTGAAAATATACGATATTAATATTGTTATATTTTTTAACGATATATAATTTTTATTAACAATATACCATCGTGAACTAAATAATAATTTTTATAAATGAATACACAAAAATATATTGACTGAAACACCGAGTATTCAATGTTCGATAGAAATGATGAAAATCGATCGAATAGATCGAAAAATTGATCCATATATTTACCGAACGTTTACTCAGTTGTACGAGCTTTGACATGTTCCTACGAAAAATGCGACGGATATTAAGTGTTAAAAGACACGTGTTTCCCCCCCTCCCTCTTATCATCCTAAAGTTCTACCAGCGCCGTTTACATTCCCTTGCGCAAATATGATTCGTGCGTATGTATCGTCATCGACTCGATCACGGTCGCTGCGAGCGTCCGCGGATCGGGGAATAAACGAATCATTCATGCACTCGAAATGGACCATTTCGAAACGTTACGCACCTCGTTTTAATTTAGGCGTACTAATGGGAACACTCGATTACATCGCGTTCCGGTAGAAAAAATAATTCCTCGCTCAATTCGTAAAACGCGAAGTTGCTGATTAATGTTTTCACAAAACGGGTTTAACTTGATCGTATCTGTTATAATCGTGGCAATTAAGAAGAAAAAAATGGCATTGATGAGACAAGCGAATTAAACGTGCGCAGTTGAAACGCAACGTGAAATTGATGTTCTTCAGAAATGAAAGGATGTTCTTCGAAAGTGGACTAAAAATTAATTGAACATTTTATAAAGTATTTCAAATGACCATGAAATTCATCAAATTAATTAAAAATATTTTGTATTATATTTATTTGATAATACATAATTGATAATAATTATACCGAAACAGACACGTATTTGTTATTCGAGTAAATTCAATGTTAAAAAAGAATCATTTTCGCGAAAAAAAACCACTTTGAATTTGGAGAGAAACTATATATTTCTTTACTCGAATAATTTGTTTACTGGAAGACAACGAAGATAAAACTATTTTCAATCGTCTCGTATAAAAAAAAATAGCTCTAGTTTTACCTTCTCGAGCTGATTTTCTAAGCCTATCAGTGCCTTTTTTTCTACTACGAATTCTACACCACCGTATTCCCCAGAATCTTATCTGGCGAACGTATTCGCTGGGATTTTTTTTTCGCATTTATCACTCGTACGTGACTGGAACGATCGTTCGATGTTCGTCCGAGTCGAGAAATTTTGCGTTTCGTCGTTACGTCAGGGCAAAATGTGCACTCTTATTGTTTCTGTAACTTTGGTGGATGGCGTTTTATCAAATTTTCAACGATTGGCTTATCAAGCCAGTCACAAACAAATTGAATTTGTATACCGGAAGAAATAATATTTTCTTTTGGAATTTAAAGCGAAGATCATAATTCGTTCGAAGAGAGAACCGATGACAGCAGTCGACATTGTTTAAACTCTGCACGAGTCTCGGGGATTAACCATGATTTATTCGATCCCTTTATCTTCATTTTTTTTTTCTTTGCGTTCCACGGCACCGTACGTGACTCCGAGGCGACCCGGCGTCAAAAGTGGCGAACCTTTTTTCGTCCTTCCCTCTTCGGCTCTCTTTATAGCTACTACAGAAAAAACACTGGGAGCACGATTCCTTCCTGCTAATAATTTCGTCTTATCAATGATACGAAAAGTCCCTCTTAGCCCTGACCGCTCGAAACTCCTCGCCTATTCTCGCCACCGAATACTTCCGGAAGTACGTTCGTGCCCGTCGAGATGCACGATCGCGTGTACGAAATTGTTCAGCGGCGCGCGTCCGAGAGTCCCTTCGAAAGGCCAGCAAAAAAAGGAGAACAAAAAAAACAACGAAAAATATTAGCCCTCGATAGGTATCGCGGTTAACCGTGGCATGGTCTAGTTCAATCTACCTATGTTATATAAATAAAAAGAGAAGTCCTGACTGACTGACTGACTGACTGACTGACTGACTCATCAACGCCCAGCCCAAACCCTCGGACCTAGAAAGCTGAAATTTTGCACAAAGGTTCCCTTTATAATGTAGACAAGGAATAAGAAAGGATTTTTCGAAATTCAATCCCTAAGGGAGTTAAATCGCAGCTGAAATTTTGTATGAAAAATCTTATTTCTTGAGTTAATATACTTGAAATACTTGACACTAATAAATTATAAAGTAAATTATAAACTTTGTCACTTTTATTTTTTCGAAACTACCCCCTAAGAGGGGATTTGGGGTTATCAAAGTTTGTACGGAAGAATTTTAACGCGCGGTTCGATTAACTCGAAACTCAGTATTTATGCTTGAGAACAAAAATAAAGAATAACGTGTATCAGGGTTTTTCGAAAAGGAGTTAAATCGGGGCTGAAATTTTGTATGAAAAATCTTATTCCTTGAGTTAATATACTTGAAAAACTGGACACAAATAAATTATAAAGTAAATTATAAACTTTGTCACTTTTATTTTTTCGAAACTACCCCCTAAGAGGGGGTATCAAAGTTTGTATGGAAGAATTTTAACGCGCGGTTCGATTAACTCGAAACTCAGTATTTATGCTTGAGAACAAAAATAAAGAATAACGTGTATCAGGGTTTTTCGAAAATCGTTTTACAAGGGAGGATTTTATCGCGAGGCTTATCTTCTTTGATCTTATTTGAAACTTGACACAAATACTTGCCTATGTAATAAAGTTTGTCATTAAGGGGTTTAGGGGAGGGGGGTTAACGGTTAAAGGTTGGCAGAAATTCTTTGTGCATTTATATTATTTTACAGAAGTTTTAAAATAAATAAATAAATCCTGATAGGTACTATACCCCCCAAAGTCACTATTCCACGCGGACGAAGTCGCGGGCACTGTTAGTGGGTAATAAAGATACTCGGAGCGCGCCAACCCAAAATTGCCTAATCGTCGCGTGCTCGAAACATCACTTCTCCTCCTATCGGGAATTCACCTTCGTAAACGCTCCGGATTACTTCTCCGTTTAATTCGCACTGGCTCGCGATCACGATTCAAACAAACAGGAAACTATAAACAGAGGACGAACGACTCCTGGCTCCGACCAGTCCGAATGTGGAAAAATATTTGTTTTTTTGCAGGTGTTTTTAATCAAATTTGAGCGCCAAGTGAACGAAACTTTCAAAGGGATTATCAAGGGTTTTTTTTAGAGACGGAAACATTCCTGAAATAATTCGACCAAATGAATTTTTGTAATCGCTCGTTCCCAATGAAATTAATTTATTCGATCATCCCCGTTTCGTATTCCTTCAAAAAATAAGTAACGAATACGTGTTAGCTAAAATGAAAAAAAAAAACAAAAAAAAAATAAAAATACCATAATCGCTGGAAAAATAGAACGGTTTAGTCGTATTTTTTTTTTACTGTTTTCTCTGGCCAACGCGGATTTCCGTTTTTTTTTCCCTTGATGACTAAAATGTGACGCGTTTCGAGCGAAACTGTCCGGCTTAATTGAAGAGGACGCAAGCAAGGTCCGCGAATCGTATTTACGTATGAAATATATATACGAGACCTCAATTTGACACGCACATAAAAAGAGACATACGTGTCAAGTTAAGGCCTTGGTTGCTTCGTTTCAATGAAACAAAATTCACGAGCACCGCTACGGACCGTTGCGGTAAAAGCTTTTGCAGGTCGTATCTACTAACCGGCGAGGTCATTGGGTCACGAGAGACACGGGCAATCTCGTATATAAAGAGCAATTTCAAAGATCGCGCAACTCGAAACCTTCCACTTCGAACGTTTGTACATATATACTTTTAAACGAGGAATCTGTCTATATACAGTGGGATTGTTAAGTTTTGGACGGTTCGAGACGAGAAAACAAGTTGGATAATGGGAACGTTTCTGGGTGGAAAATTGAACGAGACTCGGAGACAAGCGTGTCCTTGCGCAAACGAGAACACGAAACAATTCCTTTTTTCTGTATCCGCGATTTTTATCCCCGTGACGACGACTATAACGTCGACGGAGATTATAACGTATTACTTCGTATCATTAAGGCTTTGTAGCCCAAGATCATACATTTTTTAATTACTTTGGAATATCATAGGTTTAAACAAATAAAAAAACACGTGTTTCTCAAAAATTCATAAATATTTATTATTATTTATTTATTTGGCATTTTAGGGAGTGTAAAATTACTGCAACATTGAGTGAAACTAAAAGATAAAATGTGCTTTGCTAACAATATACGAACGAGATAATTCACTTACCTATAGGTTTCCACGAAAGAACTACAATTTTACACACTTTTATTATATTTTTATAAAATTCAAACTTTCAACGAGTTTCGACTCGTCACTTTCTCCGGCACGCGAAATTTCATTTTAGCGGGTTGTTGAGATTTGTTACAGAAATGTCACACGAGTCTATGAAGGTACGAGCGAACGCGAGCACGGAGAACAGAAGAAGCTCGAAAAATGGTGCGAAATCGTGGAATCGTGGGAATAATCGTTCGCCACCAGCAAATTTTTCAAATTCTTTTTTTTCTGGAATTTTCCCTGATCGATCCTCGCGATCGAGAATCCACGATGATTCATATCTCGCGTGGACGCGTTTCTCTTATTTTTCTTCTATTTTGGAATCAAAGCTGACGTTCGATCGACGCGTCTTTTTCGTTATTGGATGATACGTGTTTTTTTTTTAGCCGACTATTAATCGTCACTGACCAATTTAATCGTTTGGAATACCAATGGCAAGTCCAAATCTACTTGGCGAATTATTTCTTTTTTTTTTATGTTTCTTCGAGACGTCTGTGGATACGCGCGAACCTCCAGCTAGGTAATCCAAGTTCCCCAGGATGTGCGTTACAACTGAGACAATAAACAGTCTGTTTTATAATATTATTCATTCAACCATGACCAATATTTTTTTTTTCTTAATACTTTTTTCGTTCATTGTTGATAATAATTATGCGGTTTTTCCCGGATAGTTCGAAAATGAAAAAAAAATTGCTTGATTGCTAAACGTTGCTTGAATCCAAACAAACAAAATCAAACAAAAAAAACACCAAAAAAAACGAACTCAACCGAACAAACCCAAACAAACGAGAATCCAAACAAACAAAACCAAACAAACGAGAATCCAAACAAACAAAACCAAACAAACAAAACCAAACAAACGAAAATCCAAACAAACGAGAATCCAAACAAACAAAACAAATCAAACGGGAACCCAAACAAACAAACCCAATCAAACACAAAAAATCGGCTCGATTCTGACAGGAGTTCCACTTCCGAATATTGACCCAAACAAAAATGTGTTAATTTTATTTAACAATAATGCCCAAAAATTTCATTACAAAAAAAAATAAATTCCAAGTCCTTTAAAAGCATTAAAATTGCGAAACGTACGTACTTCGTATATTCAAATTGAAAAAAAATAATTCAACAGTTCTGTTTCTCGTGACTCACCCTGTATACATATGTGCACGCGGTTAACCGCACCCACCTCGCGCAATTACGAACTTGCGTAAATATTACGAGCCTAATGCACGTCGAGGAAGCAAAAGCTTAATTGCGCAATACCCGAGACACTTCGTTTGCACGTAAAATACACGAATACACCTATATCCACACCGTAAAGAGAATCGTGTGTAAACATTTTTTTTTTTTACGTTTCACTTGTCCGTTCAAAAAAATTAGGGCATGTATTATAGACGAGCAATAAAAATCGATTTCTCGAATGGATACACTCGCGACGCTTTCAATCAACGCGCGCGTGTACATGGAAAAAATAAAAATGGTTATTGAAGACGACCGAAAAAAATTTTGTCGAATCTCTGAAAAATAAAGCGGCATTAAATAAACAAAGAAACGCAAACTGATTTAAGTAAATATTCAAAAGTGGGGCTTCGGCTCAATTTTAGCTGAAAATTGTTTTTCGCCATAAATTTGTAAAATAAAAATGAAAATTGAAATTATTTTTCGCCATAAATTTGTTAAATAAAAATGAAAATTGAAATCGTTTTTCGCCATAAATTTGTTAAATAAAAATGAAAATTGAAATTATTTTTCGCCATAAATTTGTTAAATAAAAATGAAATTTGAAATTGTTTTTCGCCATAAATTTGTTAAATAAAAATCCCCCAAAGTTATTGACTTTCTAAAGTTAACGTTAGTTAAATAAACTTTAAATAAAGTTTAAATAAACTTTAAATAAACTTTAAATTAACAGAAATTAAATAAATGTGAATAAACAGTTGAATCAACCTAAAAAAGTGTGAAATAAATTTGCCATAAACTTATTGAAATGAGTCACTCCTAGTGATAATTATCCGGCAGAGGCTGACATTTTTAATTATTTTCGTAAGTTATGAAGTTTCGAAGTTTGGCAGAAAATGCAATAAAATAGGGGATTTTTAAATATACCCAAACAAACCCAAACAACCTCGTAACTTATGGAAATAATTAAGGTTGTTTGGGTTTAATCGTTTAAAACGTCAGTCTCCGCTAAATATGGTGCTAATTCATATAATTTATAACAAATTATTTTTCTTTTTCGATGAATCAGGAAAAAATGAGGGATCGACGGGTGCAAATAATTTCTAGGTTAAACCGTGAGAGCGACCACGTGGGTTACAATTATATTAAATGGGAGAGGGGGGAGGGAGAGGTAATCGCGGAAAACCGGTTAGAAGATTTCGCTCTTTCTATACCTCGTGACGATCTTTTCGATGATCAATTTATGCCTACAAATCGAAAATGCAAAAAAGTCACTCGTCAAGTTCCCGCGTGACCTTTAGGCAAAAGGTCAGATTTTTTTTTTTCGATAATGAAATCATACTTGCCACTGAAATAACTCATATTTAATTCAATAGAAGCAACACCTTTCTCAAGAAGTTTAAGTTTTTCTGGAAACAATATTTTTTTTCTATGCAAATGCGATAATGAAAAAATTATATCGTAATATAAAATAATAAAATAATAAAATCATTATATAAAATAATAAAATAATCGAAATAATAAAATCCCGATATAAAAATAATAAAATAATCGTAATATTAAAATCGTGAAAAATCGACGTAAAAATAATAATGGTTTGGAAATTCAGATAAAAGAAATAAAAAAAAAAAACTGGCTTAAAAAATGATTGGATCGATCGAAAAGGGAAGTAAACCGGTAGAGAATCGTTGGAAAGTGAAACGTACAACCGATCATGATGAATGAAGACAATGGAAGAAGAACAATGGAGGGTGGTACATTCGCGCTTCCGGATACGGACAGAATGGATAACGAGCGGAAATTGCACGCTCGAATCCGATCTCGCGCGAGCCGAGCTCCGACGGGAGTTACAAAACTCGCTCTCCATCAACGCAATTGTACATCTGCGAAAAGAACGCGCCTTTCGTTGTTTTTTTTTTTATTTCTTAATGGGACCGGAATTTCTTCACTTTTTTCGGAAACCGTTCTTTTTTTTTTTTCGAGTTTCGTTGTTCCGTGTTTCACGGCGCGATTGCCGTATCGCCTTGTCGCTCACAAATTTCGCAGACTCCGTGACGGATCGTTTTTCGACCTGTACCACGTCCTTTTTATCAGAATGAACATTTTTTGAGTTTGGATTATTTGAATTAATGGAATTCGAATGAAATTAATGAAATTCGAATGAAATTAATGGAATTCGAATGAAATTAATGAAATTCGAATGAAATTAATGGAATTTGAATGAAATAAATGAAATTCGAATGAAATTAATGGAATTTGAATGAAATTAATGAAATTCGAATGAAATTAATGAAATTAATGGAATTCGAATGAAATTAATGAAATTCGAATGAAATTAATGGAATTCGAATGAAATTAATGATATTCGAATGAAATAAATGAAATTCGAATGAAATTAAGAACATTCGAATGAAATTAGAATAAAATTAATGAAATTAGAATAAAATTAATGAAATTAGAATAAAATTAATGAAATTAAAATAAAATTATTTAATGAAATTCGAATGAAATTAATGAATGAAATTCATGAAATTCGAATGAAATTAATTAATGGATTATATCAATTCTTTCTACAGACGGATTTCGCCGATATGTAAAGTATTTCCATAAAATAATACGGAAGCTTTTAAGCGACCAATATGTATTATATTAATCAAATTTAAATCCTTGAATTCAACCAAACGTTACTTTTCTATCGATCCTTTATCAATTTTTCATTGGTACAGTTTCTATATGGTTTTGCCCATCTTGCGATCACTTTCCCAAACAAATCAACACCCAAACCCAAACAAACCAAAACCTAAACAAACCAAAACCCAAACAAACCCAAACCCAAACAAATCAAAACTCAACCAAACCCAAATCCAAACAAACAAAAAACCACACAAACCCAAACCCAAACAATCCCCAAACCCAAACAAATCAAAACTCAACCAAACCCAAACCCAAATCCCAACAAACAAAAAACCACACAAACCCAAACAAACCCAAACAAACAAAAAACCAAACAAACCCAAACCTGAAAAATCCCCAAACCAAGCGAACCCAAACAACCCATAAACCAAACACAAACCCGAACGAACCCAAACCCAAACAAACCCAAATAATGATGTTTCGTCGTGACATTTTAACTTGAAAAATAACTACCCGATAAATTAATTTACCCCATCATCGTGCATGCAAAAAAAAAATCTTTGATTTCGAGACAATCGAACCGTGTAGTACCTACATAACCTACGATGCACGGAAAAAAGTCGTACCGCAAAAACTGAGAATATCGAACAGCAGCTGTAGATATTTGTTTGATCAGGGATAATGGTGGATCAATGAAACGGCTCGTTTAACCGATCTCGATGTTTTTCGCGGAGAACCGTTAAGGCGATGCACAAACTCTCGGGTCGAGCGATCGGGCTTACGAGTGCCCCGGCTCTCTTCGCACGTACCGACGGAGCCGGACCGCGGGAGACCGATACGTAAATGTTCGTAGCAACGGTGGCGGTGAACTCCGAGCTCTCAATCGTGACGGCCTTGCGGTAAAATTGTTCCGGATCAGAAACTCACTTTTTCACCGTACACCTTCGAGAGAAAAAAAAAGCATTCGCGTTCCCGGGATCCCGTCGACGTTATATTTATTATAAATCATAGAATCTAAGACAAGAAAACCTTGAAAAAAAATCCTTTGCTCCGGAATCTCGCCTTTCCGGGCGATTTTCAGGGTCCAGATTACTTTTATCCTCGTTTTAGTAATAATGGTTTTATTATTACTAAACACTAGTGGTACTCGTATAATTCGAACAAGAATCGAAGTAAACGACCGAAATTTACAAACGTACTGTATTTTAAATTCATTTTACGTAAATTTTATTTTTCACCGAAATTTTATGAAACCCATTTTTTTTCGGCAGGAAAAATTAAACAATGAGATTTCACGAAATTATTATTCGTAACAATCGTCTTGATCGAACGGACGACTCGATCGCTCGTTCACTATTTTTCATTTTCATTTTTATTTAAAAATTGTTCAATCGAATGGATATTTTGTTGATGTTTTTTTAATATTTTCGCGTTATTTCGACGTTCCACGGTGTCGAATTAATTCTTATAACGAAGAAAAACTTGGTCGCGTCTGAAAGTCGACACAAAAGCATCGGGCCGCCCTCGTTCGGGGTGAAGGGGCAGGAGGGGAGGGGGGGGGGGGCAAAAAACCGCAAAGCAAAGAAAAAACAATAGACATAGAACCTCCCAACTACGAATGCCTGTATTAACCTGATGTGGATAAAAAAGATTAATAATTTTGTAAATTCTTGTGAAAATGATTCCTAAATGATAATCGATAAAAAAAAAAAAGATGGCTCAACGAACTCGCGTCCGCCGAACCGTGGAATCGAACTGCGAAAAGTACTAAAAAATAAAAGAAGGCGAAAATAAGGAAAATTCGTAGAAAAAACTCGAGGACGAAAAATGAACGTCGAGTCGAGTGACCTCCAAAATTCGTCAAGGTCACGATCGCG
>JAPYZI010007823.1:0-11817 GCA_030523105.1 Ophioninae sp. A BG-2022a
GGATCGCGGGAGTCGGACGTTCGGGATCGTTAGGGGTCTCGGGAGCGCGGTAGCCGCCTCAACGAGACGGTCGATCGGACGCGCGTCGACCGTGCGGAGCGAGGGGGCGAAGGTCACCTCTACGGGCGTAACGCGACGCAGCGCGGATGGACAGGGACGCGCGAGTTGAAACAAAACGGGCGAAGGGCAGGACGGTTCGAGCGTGTCGAACTCGCGAACGGTCGTACGAGCTTCGAGAACCGGATCGAGCCTGCCGTGAGATGGAAGTTGGTCCGTTCTTTCGATCGACGGACGAGATCGCAGTGACGCGCGGGGTAAGTACGCGCTTTCCGTTTAATCCTGGATACATACCCGGTCGAGACACGAATAGGCGCGCGCTTCCGCTCGCGACGGACCTTCTCGACCCGCCTTTCGCCAATACTTATCACCGATTCGATTATTCGCCGAACAAGATGACACGCCGCGTCAAAAAAAAAAAAAAAAAAAAAACGAAAAAAGAACGAACGCGAACGCGGCGTTGCGAAATCGTCGATTCGGATTTATCGTTGTACAACCGGAAAAAAAGGCACTTCGTTTTGGATCGATCGAGCCGTTATCCTTCGAGACTCGATCGACATTTTACGCGGATTTGCAAACGGAATTTCGAGGCCGAACTCGGATCTCGGAGCGTTTCCCACGTGAGCGGTCACCGCTCCGACAATCGGCCGACTCGAAGAGCCTCCGTCATCAGCGAGCCAACGGTACGACTTCCCTAACGAACCCCGCTTCTTCGTCGTACTTTTTTTCAATGTAGTAAAAAAATAAAATAAAATAAAGGTAAAATAAAAATGTCGAGGTTGAAGATTGCATTTTTTTTTTGCGCGAAGCGGCCAGCGAGACGGATATCGGTGAAGCCGAGAGTCTCGTGTACCCGGGAAACAAAAAAAAAGGGAGCAACGAAGGCCATCGTTAAAAGGGAAGAACACCAAGAGAGCAACGTAACGACGTCGCTCGCGCATATTTCGAACGAGAGACTTCTTCACGATGGAGATTCGCTTGAATAATGCATTTTTTTTTCGTCATATTCCCCAAAGCGTCTCTCTCTCTCTCCCTCTCTCTCTCTTTCTCGAGATTGCAGCTCCGCAAATTTTCACTCGATGGGGAAGCGTCAGCGGTGACTCGGAGTTGCGTCGTGGCACAGAGCTCGCGTCTCTTCATTGGGCGTATGAATTTTTTAAAAATATTTTATATCTTTAGAATATTTCTTTTTTTAAATGGTCTATATTTTTTAAAATATTTTATATCTTTAGAATATTTCTTTTTTTAAATATTTTATATCTTTAGAATATTTCTTTTTTTTTGAATGTTTTATATTTTTTAGACTATATCTTTTGTTTTTTTAATGATTGTTAATTTCCTGGAAGCATTGCTAGGGCATATGAAATTCTATCATCGGTATCATCGTCATCTTTCGTCTCTCTTCCCCTCAGGGAATCTCTTTCTATCGGCACCGAAAAAAAAGTCGCTAAAAATGGGGGGAAAAAAACGGGACAAGTTTTCGCTCGTGGAGTGCCTCATCAGGAGACGTTTGTTCGTGGCTTATATTTATATACGTGCATACACGCTGGAAATAAAGAGAGAGAGAGAGTCCCACTCGCGTCCGAGATGCATTGTCGCGTATACATTCATCTTACCGAGAAACTACTCCTCCTCCCGCTCCTGTCTTTTCCTACATTCCTTACCCGGACGAACCGGCATTTTTGACACGTTGGACTATTTTGTCTCTTCGATCTCGACTTATCTAATTGTTATTATTATCATCATCATCATCATCATCACCATCATCATCATCAACATCATCATCATTACCATCATCATCATCAACATCATCATTATTATTAGGATTATCATCACCATCATTATCAGGATTATCATCATCATTACCATTATCATCATCATTATTAGGATTATCATCACCATCATTATCAGGATTATCATCATCATTACCATTATCATCATTATCAGGCTTATCATCATCATCATCATCATCATCATCATCATCAACATCATCATCATCATCATCATTATTAGGATTATCATCACCATCATTATCAGGATTATCATCATCATTACCATTATCATCATTATCAGGATTATCATCATCATTACCATTATCATCATTATCAGGATTATCATCATCATGATTATCATCATCATTATCAGGATTATCATCATCATTACCATTATCATCATAATCAGGCTTATCATCATCATTATCATCATAATCAGGCTTATCATCATCATCATCGTCATTATCAACATTATCATTGAATAATAATGATGATGATGATGATGACGATGACAATAATAATAATAATAAAAGGTATTTTTCATTTCGCGTCGCGTCCCCGTGAAAGAGCGACGGGTGACTCGTGTCGGTCTCGCTGTTCGAGAAACGGTGCGCGCGCGGCGAAAGATGTTTCTCCGCTTCGCGCGACGCAACAAAATCTTATTTAATTAAACGCGAACGTACGTAACGGCGCCGGTTTTCACCTCGTCCTGCGCAAATAACGGACACGCGCCGCGAAAATTTCAACGATTTATGACGCACGCGAATGACTCGTCTCCCGCTGTACCGACGATTTTGCCGACTCGACCGATTTCACCGAGCGACGTTTCCAAAGAAACGGGCTTTGTTTTTTGATTTTTTATTCTTTGAATAATGCAAAAAGAAAAAAAAACTTTAAGTAGGTGCGACGATCGAAAAAGGAGGAACTAAAAGTCAGTCGATTTTGCATTTTTTTTTCCAAAAATAAAAAAATTTAAGATTTCGCAAAAATTCAATTAACGAGACTTTTATTTGTCGCGTTAACGCTTCATTTGCAACAACAATAATAAATGAACCTCTCGAAAAATTAATTTTCTTTCTTCGAATCGTTTCGTCGGAAGTGACGTGTAGAAACGACATTTGGAATATTCCGATTACCCCGAAAATCGTTTGCTCCTCTTTAAAACGCCGAAAACCGAAAACAAAAAATTACCTTTCAGTAAAAAACCGTCTTTTTGGGCGGCCTGTTTCCTCCTCCAGCTGCCGATGTACGGATCACTGTCCAGAACGATGTTTGAAACGCGCGCGTGGCTTTCGATCATCGGTGCCATTTTTTTTTATCGCGACAACGGGGCGGCAATGATTACAGAAGAAAAAACGAACAAACGAAACGTCGAAAAAAAAACCGGAAAGAACACACTCGCGACGTCCGTGCAACTTTTGACACTTTGGTCCATAAAAGCGTCAAGTATTTCCGAAAACCCGCGCACTCGTCTGAATAAATAAATAAATAAAATAAAACAATAAATTAATTAAAAAACGGATAAAACGAAAAAAAAATATATATATATATATATATAAATCGACGAATGATCAGTTCACACTTCGACGTTTTCGTTTCGCCCGGAAAAACGTCACGGTTCTCGCGCATGCGCCACTTGAAGAAAAAATAAATAAATAAATAAAGAAAAAAGAAAAACCAACACGAAGAACAACTGAATTTCGTAATCGTCTTTGCCGTTCTCCTCGTCGTTAAAAACTCACAACTTCGAATTGGAAAACGAAAAAAAAAAAAAAAAAAAAAAAAAAAGGAAACTGGACCGAATACGTTTTTTTTCCCCGATTGGCCGAAACTTTTATCGCCGCGATCGTGAGAACATAGCCGTGTACGACGAGTCGGGAATAATCTAGCGGTGCGACTTCGGCAATCCGTTAACGCCGACTGTGCGAGTCTGGAGTTTCGTAAATCGGAGGAAGCCCGGGAGTGAAATAGACGGAGAGAAAGATAGAGAGAGAGAGAGAGGAAAGCCCTCGTGTTGGCTAACCGAGCGAGGGGTTTGCCGGCTTCCCTCGCTCGGTCCCCGTGTTGTATTTCTGTACGACTGGGGTAGGTCGAGAGAGGGAACGAGAAGCTGTATCCACCGCCACTAGGGTGGTAAATTCTGGGAGTGGGCTCCGGGTACCACCCTTGGATGAGGCTCCACCCTTGGCTCTCGGGGACCCTTACGGTCTCTCCCTCTTTCTCTCTTTCCATCTCTCAATCTTTTTGTATCAATCCGCCTCTCTCTGAATACCCCCCCCCCCCCCCCCGCCCCCCCCCCCCCCCCCCCCCCGCCCATTATTACTCCTCCCTTTTTTCTTTTTCCACTTTAGACCCCTCCGCCTTCTCTCTCCTTCGCTCTCTCTCTTGCTATTTTCCTTCGGTCTCCCTCTCGCTTCTCGTCTCTCTCCCTCTCTCTCTCTCTCTCTCTCGGACTAGAATTTCGAATTTAGCTACAATTGGAAATTTGGAATTGGAATTTCGGAATTTAGACGTTTCGGTAATTGCTACTAGCTTTGTAATTCTGGTTTTCATTTTTATTCTATTATTTTATTATTATTTTGTTATTATTTCATTATTATTATTATTATTATTATTTCATTATTATTAATGCTTCGAGTTCCAGTTAAGCTTTGGTTTATTTATTTACTTTATTTACTTCAAGTTAAGGCTCGGTTCATTGTATTTTTTTAGTTTAAGTTTAATTTCTTTTTATTCCGACTTTGCCTTGGACGATAGGCAAAGTGAGACTGAGGCGTAATAAATTATACCAATCAATCAATCTCTCTCTCTCTCTCTCTCTCTCCCTCGCTCCTTTTCTTCGGTCTTTCTGACTATTTTTGTCTCCCTCTCTGTCTCTCGCCCTTATTTCTACAATCTCACTGTTCCCCGTTGCACCCCTTCGATCTCGTCATCGTCGAAGCAACGCACACGCTTAAGGGTGGCAAAGACGAAGGGCGAGGCGTAGAGTGAAACAGCAGGGACGAAGAGCGGTCATTGGACGCGAGGGAATTTTTCTTCGATCGGCCCTTACTTTTTCGCCCTCTTTTTTTTTCGAGACGAAGGAACGAGGGGAGGACCGCTAGAGACGGCGAGCGGAGCCTGAATCCCGGTGGAAACAAGGATCCGGCGAAACGCTGATTTTTCGTACAACGCTTTTTCGCTATCAACTTTTGGAAAGGGGTGTTGTCGTAATCGAAGGAAGAGGATTCCGATAGCCGGATCAATTCCTGATGGAAGATTTGCCCAGGGATAACCAACGGGAGAATGGATTCGTTGGAATCGTTCAAATCCGTAAAATTCTGTGCGTTTTTGTTCGGGTTGTAGCAAATATATTTCAATTCGCGCTTATCGAGACGTTTCTTCGTCTCGAAGAGTCGCGTCAGAGGGAACCGCGTTGTTCCAAAGAAAAAAACCTCGCGACCCAATCTTCGAAATTTATTCTTACGAAAGTGCAATTATCGGTTCGAGTTTCGATAACTGCATTTTCACTAATATAGTAAAAATACATAGAAACATGGTAACACGTATTACCAGCTGAAATAATAGTAACGATGATAAAAATGTAAAATTAATGAGAAAACTAATAACTAAAAAACAACTAAACTAATAACTAGAAAACACTAATAATAGAAAACCTAAAAACTAGAAAAACTAATACCTAGAAAACAAGCGAGTTTTCTAATAATCGAAAAACTAATAACTAGAAAACAAACGAGTTTTCTAATAATCGAAAAACTAATAACTAGAAAACAAGTAAAACTAAGCGTACCAAAAATAATAATAAAATAAAACAGAGCAATGAAAATAAAAAATAACGACTAGTCGTATTCTACGATGGCATTCGACGTACGATTTCAAACTACGAGTAAAAAGATGATGAGACAATCGCGCTGTACAAATCACAAATACGAGATGAAGTAAAGATAAATAATAAGAGAGAACGAGAGGGAGGGAAAGAGAGATTTAAGGTTGAGAGAAGGCTATTTACGGAGGAGGTACGAGAATCATGAGGATAGAGAGGTTAAAGCAAACAGAATTGGAGATACTCGAGTAAGGACGACCGAGAATGAGAAACACAAGTACTAAGGGATTGTACCCGCAAGCAATAGAGAGAGAGAGAGAGAGAGAGAGAGAAGTTCGCCGGAGCTGGGAAACCCCCGAGTGATTCCGAGGGTTGTGCCGCCGGACAGTAAAAGCGAGGGTTCTCGACGGCGGGTGGCAATTCCGAATGTTAAAAGGCGATGGCTGGTGGCGGTACTGTTCCCTCGACGAGCACAGCGGGATATCCTCTCCCCTGCTTTCCCCCTCTCCCTCTCTTTCCAAAACATTTCGAACCCGCGATACCTATCCAATGTTGCTTACGAGGACATCCCGATTCTTCGAGGACGTTTATCAAATTTTAGGGACTGGATCGATGTCGAAAACGTTTTTGACACAAATTGAACCAGTAATGAACTCGATCGCTTTCGGGTTTCAATAAAGTCTATTTTTTTCACGTTTCGTCGCTTTCTCTTTCTCTCTTTCTAATCGTACTAATTTTTCATTCGCTTCGCGTACTTTATTTTTATCTTTTTTATTCGTTCTTTATGTTTTCCTTCAAACTTTCGTAAAATATTATTTATTATTATTATTATTATTATTATTATCGTTGTTACTTCAAGGGCTTCGATCTTTTTTTCCCGTATAATCTTGCTCGGAGAACTCGGGTATTTTTCGAATCCTTCGAATTCTGGGTGACAACCCTTTTCGCACACGCGCGTTTCACGCACTCTGGGGACGAGTCCGCCTCGAGATTTCCGAAGCCCTTAATCCCGACGATGCGCGTGCACTTTTCGAGATCTCCCCTTAAACGGACCTATATCCGTCCTTTTAACTAATTTGGGAAATTACGAAAGTAGGGCTCGAGACAATTTCGACGACACCCTTCGCTAATCCCTCGTCTCTCTCTCTCTCTCTCTCTCTCACTCTCTCGCTTTCTTTCTCTATTCTGAATTAATTAGGTTATTTTTTGTTATTTTTGGCTAAGCCGGACTCTTTGTACCTAGTTCTCAGTATTCTTTAATTTACACCACCATTATTATTATTATTTTATCACCTTTTCAAAATTTATATTGCTTTATCGCGAACGCTTTTTTATATTTTTCTATTTTAATTATTATTCGATTTCTCGATTATTTTTTCTTATTATTATCTTCGATTTATTATTGCTAAATACCTGCCTTCCCCTATTCCCCCAACGCGGTTTTCCCCCCCAAAAAATACAATAATAATAAAATTTAAAAAAAAATGAAAATCCTCCATTCAATCGTGGTGTCCCTGCAGTTTTTAATCACCATCGAGCCTCCAAAAAAAAAAAAACATTTTTATCGCACTTTCTCCCAAAAATCCAGAGCTCCGCATTTGCCCCATACCCTATTTTCTCTCCAGTCAGTATTTTCCCTAGAATTTAATGAAATACCATAAAAAAAAAAGAAACATAACAAAATCGTCCGGTTCCACGACGGTGTCTCGACAGTTTTTGGTCACCCGCGTCACGCGTCTTTCCGGAAAGGTCGCGCGAGGAAATTCACCGGAAAACGTACACGTGTTCGCGAGACAGGTCCGCGTTATTTTCTTTTCCAAATTTACTGTATTTGTAATATGGATTTGCGGAGGGAGAGAGAGAGAGAGAGAGGTGGAGCAAAGTGCAGGAAACACCGGCGTTTCGGCACATGTGTTCGAGGCATGTTGTCGCGAACCTGTCGAGGTAGGAACGGGCAGTCCACCAGCCCGGTCGCGTAAACTTTAACAGCCTCTCGGTGGGAAAGCGAAACGGACATCGCAGTGGTAAGGTGCGCCGGGTACGAAACTTCTCGGGCTACCTACTATATACGTATAGATAGGTGCGATTTTACGGGGTGTTTCGGATGAGTAAAATCTTCGGTTTTTCACACCAGCGGGCATTCCCTCTATTTCCTCCGGATGGAATTTTAAATACGGACGCGAGGAAGTTCGTTTACCGGGATTGGGGATGGCGTTGCTGGTTTCTCGGGGACCCTGGGCTGCACAGGTACGAAAAGATCTAATGCGAAACACGTGTCTCGGAAGACACCGCCGAGATCCTACGGGGCTGCGTCGAGCGTCGAAGGGACGACGAAAGTAGAACCGGCCAGGTGGGGGACGTTGATTCTAAAAATGGAAATGGAATTTTCGAGGGGTGTGGAAAAGATGGATATCACAGGAGCGATCGACGATGGACGATCGGGTCTTTCTATTAGGAGTTGTACCGGCACAGTGGCGCTTCGTCGGTTCACCCCGAACGCGATCCAATAAAAAAGTTCGCGCCTCTTCCTCTCGCAATAATCTTAACGATAGCGACAACGACGTCAAGCCTGATACGATCAAGATTCGTTCTATTTCCGACGACTCTGCGCGGTCATCGATGAAACTTCGAGCCGAACCCTGCGGCGGCCGAAAACTCCGGATCCTCCGGGCCACGGGGAATTCCCCGACCCTTCTTTTCCTCAACGACCTGTTAATTCAAAACAGCGGATCGGCTCTAACGCTCGAGAACGCGACCGGGCGACTTCTACCAACGTCTATTTTCAACCTTAAATACGATTATAACGAGGATACGGTGACTCGAGCCTGTCCGCGCCAACGAACGTTCCAGAATTTTGCAAGCGGATCAAACCGGCCGATCCTCGACGTCTCGGAACTATGGAAATCCTGAAGTAACGAATAACGCGAGTGTCCTTGCTTTTTATCGCTACGAAAAATTCATTTCCGCGATGCGTCCTGGAAAACCGGAGACAACGTTGTTTTCCAAAAAAGCGTATCGTTCTTTTATGGATTGAAACATTATTTTACATCTTTTTATTAAAAAATATAATCCTTATTTCATATCTTCTCTGTCAAAAGTTTTTATTTATTGCCATTAAATCAATCAATCGATTAAAAATTCATTCCGAGTTCTTGAATCAAGTAAAAAAAACATTTGAAATATACATTGATCGATAAATGATCCAAGCCTTGTTTTTTAAAAAAATTTAACTTTCTTTTCATTCTGAATAATTTTTGAAATTTTGGACCCCCGTTCTCACGGGAATTGATGGGAACGATGCCAACCGAGCAAATTGGAGATCGCGCGTCTCGCACGTCCCACCGAATCTGCCCCCCCCCCCCCCCCCCCCCCCCCCCCCCCCCCCCGCCCCCCCCCCCCGCCGCCCCCCCCGCCCCCGCCCCACGAATGAACGAACCGATCTCATTCATCGTGGTCGCGTTACGCGAGTCCGCGCGAGGCTGCAAAAAAAAGGATGAAACGAATTCTTATTTTTTCCCTTTTCTTTTTTCCGTCTTTTGAGCTCTCCTCGTCGTTTTTCTTTTCGTTCGTTATTCTTGTTCGTGACCGAGTCAATGAGCCCAGTTTCGGGTGCGATCCGCGCGAGTCCTCGCAACGTCCTCGCGGCTTACCACCCCCTTTTTTGGCCCTCGTTCACCCCCCTTCGTCTCTCTTCGTCTCTCGCTGGAAATCGCTCGTTTTCTTTTTTCGTCCTCGCGTGCCTGGACCACGCGAGTTCCTAACCTACATTTTCCAAACTCGATTTGGGCAGCTCTGCTCCCTGTCTTTTTTTTTAGGAAATAGCGTTCCGGACCGGTTTCATCCACGTTTGACAAATTTTACCCAACTTTGGCTAATTATTCAATTTTAGCCAATATCAGCCAATTTTATCGAAATATTTTTGTTTGTTCTTTTTTTTTTGCCTCTCCAATTTCATTTTACAAAAGATGTAGTAACGTTCTTTTTAATTAACAACGTACAAAATGATATTTTGTAATAAAAAAAACGTACGTACTTTTTTTTAATAAGAAGAAACAAAATATTCAGAAATATTATTTACATATTAAATAATTTTTTTCGATAACAACAAATATACAATAATAATTAAAAAAATACAATTTTGTTTTTTTTTTTAACGAAACAAATCAGTAACTTTTCTTCCAGTTCTCCAAAACGCGTATCGCTGAACGATCATTGTTGAAAATCCAAATCCGGCAATATCGATATCGGCAATCCGGCGTGTTTCGGAAAATCCTCGATTCTGAAAAAAAATCGTGGTCTCGCGTGTGATCGCGCATACATCAACGAGCCGAAATCGTCGTTTTCCGAAATACGTTGCGATCCCTTTGTCCAAACAAGAAAAAAGAGAAAAAAGGAAAAAAAAAGAAAGTAAGGCGAGCGCCACACGTTTTTACCCCAGTCGGTACAATCGTTAAGGGGACACGTTTTTGGCCCGCCCTTCGAAACCTCAAAAACTCTCATCGTTCCCTCCTCCTCGATTTTAACGCATCTTCGAGTCGGTTCGAGTTCGAACGCGAAACGATTCCTCCCTCCTCCTCGATCCTCCGGGTGATCGCGGAAACCCAAACGGAAGCGAGCTCCGGATCGTGCGAAAAAGGCGCGACTGTAAAAATGTTATTTTTGTATGCATTATCGATATCGGGGACCAGCGAAAATCGAAGACCGGGGGCAAGGGAAAAATAACGTTTGCTCAGGTAACGAGTGAAAATCCGGGTTACTCGAACCGTCGAACGAAAGTTTGATCGATCGTGTCTCCGGAGAATTTGAGGGAAACGGAAAAAAAAACAGGACGTCCCCTTAACGATTTTTATCATTTTCATCCCACGCGGGTGAAAGATTTGGGGGCAGTTGGGGCGCGTTTAACTTTTGTCGTTTCATCTTATTTTCCCGTTCCATTATTGAATAATGTAAATAAACGTTAATTATAAAAAAAAAAAAACAATAGAATTCTCGAAAATCAATCGTGAGATTTTCAAGCGAAATTTGATTTTAAAAAAAATGCATAAATCGCGAACCAACGACGTAAAATAAAATGAAAAAGTTAAATAAAAATCATAAAATAAAAAACCGTACAATGAAAATTCATCAAATTCGAGAATAAAAAATCAACAAAGAAAAAACAAAAAATCAGTAATTTTCCTTTCGTTCGAAGCGGGCGAAAAAATGAAAGGAAAGAAAAAGAAAAGCGCCTTTTTTGACCCACATTCGTTGATACGTATGCGCGGTCATACGTGCGCGTACGGATTTTCCGCGATACGTGACGTAACGAAACATCGAAATTCCTAGGGGTACTACGACCTAACCTATACGCGTTGCATTATCTCGTACGCTCTGGCTGTTACGTACGTGTTCGAGCATAAAGCCCAAAGTTTATACGGGCTCGTTTCGCGAGTCGCGCCTCCCCTAATGCTCGCGTCTACACACGAGTCTCCCACCCGTGTACACCAAACCGAAAACTTCCTGTATATCCGAGCTTACGAGTTTATCTATATATATATATATCCAACTATTTCGATTTTTTCTCCCGCTCCTGAAAGATCGCGAAACACGCCAATTCCTCGTCGCGTACGTTGTATATACAGGGTGTCCCACGACGGAACGTCGTCCGTGGACTGGGGGGGTTTGGGGTCAAATTCCGAGTCGATTTGTACAAGCGTGTACGCTTCCGGATCAATCCCTCGATTATTATTCACTTTTGATTACTATGCTTTGGCGTATTTTTAGGTCTTGACGACGGGTCCACTCTTTTATTTGCCACGAACTCTCCGTTTCTAGGGCAAAACGTTAAAAAAATATTCTACAAACGTTTTTTTGCATTTTCCCAGTCTGATTTTGTACTTTCGTCGAAAACTCGGGCATTCTCGTAATCAGCGGAAAATTTCCCATCGAATAGACCCTTTTAAGAGGTTAAAAACGGAAAAAACATTTTTTCGCCCTCCCAGGCCCATTTTCCCGAAATCTCAAAAATCACGAAATTTCGAAAGGTCGTAGAGTGAGCTTTTCTTGTGCAATGGGGATACATTTGGGGGGTTTGGAAAAGGTTTTTGCCTGACTTAAACAATGGCGTTGGATTCGTATCGATATCTCTAATAGTTTTCCCGGAAAGTCCACTTGAAAAATCGCTAA
>JAPYZI010007835.1:0-10006 GCA_030523105.1 Ophioninae sp. A BG-2022a
GAGAGAGAGAGAGAGAGAGAGAGAGAGAGAGGTCTGAATATCGCGTCCAATATTTCATCGAGCCGGAAGAGCCATCCGCGAGTGCCACGGTCAGGCGAGACGTTGGGCCCACTTTGCGTGGGACGTATCGCAAGCGGACGAGAGAAATTCCAGATCCACCGTACACGAACCGGCGTAACACGTGTTTCACGTGGTACGCCTTAATATCGACGTTGACACGAGACTCGCTGGTGGGAATATAGTTCTTTTTTTTTTTTTTTTCATCCATTGAAAAAATAACAAAAACAAAAAATTTATCGATTAATTACGGTGGCTTTGGTTACGTGGTACGTTTATTCAAGCTTGATTTTTTTATTTAATATTATTTGTGGATTATTTAGTATTATTTGGTAATTATTTAATATTTTTGGTCAGTTATTTAATACTGTTTGTAAATGATTGAATGTTTATTATTGTTTGGGTTTGTTTGGGTTCTTTAAGAGAGAATATTATTTTTGTGTGTACTTTGAAAAAATAAACAAATACAAAACAATTATTAACGAATTGGAGTTGCTTTTGTGGCATGGAAGTGCATTTATTCAAGCTCAATTATTTAATTTAATTAAATTTGTCAATTATTTAATATTTTTCTTGTTAAATATAATTTTGTTTATTTAAGAGACAGAATATTATTTTTCTTACCTCTTTTAATTATTTTATTCTACATTGTTTACTAATTTAATTTAATATTCCATATTTAACAGTATTTATCATTATTTATTGAAAAGTCTCAATTGGGAAAGCGATTATTTATGTTTGTATGTTATTATTAATTATTGATATTTTATTTATTGTTACTTTGTCAATAATAAAATAAATATAAATGTTTCGTCTATTGTTATAAACTTTTTTCTTTCTTTATAATAATGAAGAAAAAATATTCATAAAAACAAAAAAAAACAAAAGAAAAAAAAAAAGAAAAAAGCGAAAAAGGATAAGAAAAGAGCGAGCAGCGAGGGAGATATCCTAGAGAGTAGAGACCCCGTGTGGCATTGATAAAAATCTGATGTAGCGCCACACGACAGTTTACATACGGAGGGATACCTGTTGCATCCACGAGTTCTCGCGGTGGCGCCGAGAGGGGCGTGTACCGCGATCGAATCGACTCCTATCCCCCTTCCCCCCTCGAGCTCTCTCGTTTCCTCTTTCTCTTCCCCCCCACCCTCTTTTTCGCCTCTCTCTCTCTCTATGTTTGATAGTTTGGAAGTTGGAAACTTGGATGTCGTCGTATTAATTTAGCACGAATTTTTTATAATTTTTTTCATATTTTCGTTTTATATTTTTCGTAATTTTCTATTTAAAAATTAAAAATAATATATTTTTCTACAATTTGGTGCACTTTTGTATTATTTATTTATTTATTTTTTTTTTCGTAATTTTGCATTGAAAAATTGTTTAAAAAAATATTTTTCTACAATTTTGTGCAATTTTGAATTATTTATTTTTTTTTCGTAATTTTGTATTTTAAAATTTAAAAAATATATATATTTCTACAATTTTGTGTAATTTTGTATTATTTATTTAATTTTTTTTTTATAATTTTGTTTTTTTATGTCGTATTTAACACCATCCCTCTCTCTATTGAATGTTTGAAAGTTGGAAACTTGGATTTCAATATATTTATCTACTACTATTTTTTAATGATTTTATATTATTTTTTCATAATATTAAACTTTTTTCGGATTATTTTTATTAATTTTTTGTTTCCAGAATTCTGTATTTTTTTAAATATATTTTTTAAGTTTTTTGATAATTATGTATTATTTATCGTCTCGCCCCCCCCCCCCTCCCGCTCCTTATTTCTTTCTCTCTGTCTTTCTTTCCCTCACTCCTTTGAGCGCGCTTAGCCTGCACTCCAACTATATAATGATCCAGATAATGATACACTTACACCTGAACGCAGCCGCACATATATTGATAAACATAAAGAAGGACGATGTATAGGGATCGATTCATTGTCCACGTGACGGGGTGGACACGCTCGAGTTTTGCTCCCAATGATCCTGACTCTCGCGTGACGAACGCCGGTAGTGAGCAAAAAAGAATTTATTCGGGTACAGTGGGACCCTAATTTTCTACGATTTTTTTCACCCCATTAATTTATTTATTTAATTTTTTTTTACCATTTTAATTTCAAGAGCGTTAAATTAATTTTTTTTTTAATAATTTTTTCAAGTAAAATAATATTTCTTTTATTTTTTTGTTATACTTTATTTTATTTTTTCATTAATATAACATATATAAATTTAAATATAAATGTATAAAAATTATTTGACAAATTCATTTTGAGATCTGTAAATAATTTTTTTTTAAATAATCTTTTTAAGTAAAATAATATTTCTTTTATTTTATTTTTTAATCGTTTATGTTGATTCTTTAATAACATAACATATATACATATAATTATTAAGGATTCTAAAAAATATCACAACAAAAAGGAGAAAAAGTTTTTATATAAAACTAATATTTAAAAAAATAGAAAAATCATTACGACTCACGTATTTCACTATTCTTTGCAAAAATTACAAAGTGTTTTTATAAACTTTTAAATATACTTCAATATTTTATATCACCACTTATTTAGTATTCTTAAATTTAACAACCGAACAAAAAAAAAAATATATATATATATATATACATAAATTCCAACATTTTTCCATTTTCTGTAATTTATTTCTGTAATTAGTTTATTGTTTATTTTATTAATTTTCATTGTTTTTTTCTTTATTTCTTCAATTTACGTATTTTTGAATAATTACATTTTATAAATATATTAAAAATTATCAGAAAATGGAAACATTTTTCCATTTTCCCTAATTTATTTTTGTAATTAGTTTATTGTTTATTTAATTAATTTTCATTGTATTTTTATTTAATTCTTTAATTTACGTATTTTCGAATAATTACATTTTTTAAATATATTTAAAATTATCAGAAACCCTTCGAGAACCGTTTTAAAAAAAATCGGGGTCCCACTGTACCCACTGCTCGACTTCGCGACAGAACGAAAAGAGGACTGGGAGGAGGCGCCTTTGGGTAATCCGTTCCTACGAGACCAAGGCTTTGTCCATTTATTCTGGAAAATAAAAAATATGCATAAAAATTCGAAAAAAAATAATAACAATGATAACGAAGAGGAAAAAAAATAAAATGAGAAAAAAAAATAAACGCGGGTCTAAATCCTGACCGAGATTATTATAGGGATTCGAGGCAAAGTATTTGCATGAATATACAGCTGGTGCTTTTTTTCGGGATGTTCGTTCACTCGGCTCCAAAAATTGGGCCAGACGTTTCACCCGATTTCCCCCTCCCCTGAAACCAGCCTTTTTCACCCTTTCAACCCCCTCCTCGTCTCCGGATTTTTCTTTCTTCTTCTTTTAACTTTTTTCTCTTTATTTATTTTTAATTTTTCATTTTACAAGAACTTTACGAAAAACGCTCAAATTTGTTCAACAAAAAATAATTAATCAAGATAAATCAGAAAATTCAGGAAATGTATTAATTAAGAGAATTCAGGAAACACAGATGTTTCATTAATTAAAAAATGCATAACAATCATTAGTTAATAAAATTCAGTGAATTAATTAATTGGGATAATTCAGAAAAAAAAAAACAAAAATTTAATTAATTAAGAAAATTCATAAAATTTATTTGTTAGAATGAATTCGAAAAAATATTAATTGAAACAGTTCAGAAAAATTATTAATTATGAAATTCAGAAAATTCATTAATCAATAAAATTCTTTATCAACGAAAATCATTTGAATTATTATCCAAAGTACTTATCGAAAATTTTCAAAATGAAAAAAGAAACAAATTTTCAATGAAGATAATAAAGAACAAGGAAAGAAAATTGAAATGACTTTTCCCAGCTTCCAACGATGCAAACTTCTGCATTGTGAGGATGAAAAAACGAAAGAGCGAAAGAGAGAAAGAGAGAGACACGAAGGACCAGAAAGTCTCATAACTCTTTGTAATAGCTAATATCTCAAGAAAGTCGTATAAATGTGAATCGGTTACTAGTTACCAGTTTACGTTTTAGAAAGATTTATCGTAGCTCGAGCAAATATATAGGGTGTCCCAGTCCGAGCGGTACATACATTTTTTTTTCCTAGCAGTCAAATAACACAATAAAAAATTTGAAAAAAAATCTGAAAAAATTATGATAAAAATTAAATTCAATAAAAATCCTAACTCAGTTAATTTTTTATATTACCACATTATCGGCCAAAATTTCGTATCAGGAATCCTAATATTACGATAATTAGGAGTAAAAAATAATAATAATATAAAAACTTAAAAGAAACTTTAAATAATGATAAACAATGAGAACAAAAATAAAGATTATAATAAAAATAATAACAGTAATAATGAAATTAATAATAATGATAAATAAATAAAATAATAATAATAATAATAATAATGGTTGAGAAAGAGAGACAGCAAGAGAGAGAGAGAGGGAGACAGCAAACCCAAACAAACCCAAACATGAAAAAGGCGGTACTTATAATAATAATAATAATAATAACAATGGTTGAGAGAGAGACAGCAAACCCAAACAAACCCAAACAAACCCAAACAAACCCAAACAAACCCAAACATAAAAAAGGCGGTACTAATAATAATAATAACAACAATAATAAAATAATAATAATAATGGGTGGAAGAGAGAGACAGCAAGAGAGAGAGAGAGAGAGAGAGAGAGAGAGAGAGAGAGAGAGAGAGAAATAAATAAAGCAGTATGAAGTGTTGCACCCAAGGGAAGATGTAGCACGAGCGCAATTCTCTTTCCTGAGGCGTTCAATATACCCGTGAGTCTGCCACTCCACCAATTAAAATACACTTTTAATCGTTCTACTCCTCGAGCCATACCTAATTGCTGACCTATTACGTTGTCTCTCCAGGCGAGAGCAATACGAGAGAGAGAAAGAAAGAGAGTGAGAGAGAAATCGAAGGTTCTGGACTCGAATGCACTCGAAAAAGGCACACGAACTTTTTTCAATTTTTTTTTTTTTTATTATATGGTGCCTCCATACGTCAGGATTGCAAAGAGAGCCCAGAAATCATTCGCAGCTCTTCCCCTCATCCCCCACCCTCCCAAATGTCCGTGAGCAGACGAGAGTGAGAACAAAATCTGGAGCAGTCATTTCGAACCACTCAGGGGAGGGGGAAAACGTTTTTTTTTTTTTAAGGGCAAGGGGTGTCACACCACTTCCACCCAACCAATTCTCTTCGGGCTCTTCGTTTTTGATTTTCGTTTTTTTTTGCATTTTTTCGTCGACGCCACCCTCTCGAAACGAAACCTCCCCCCTCCCTCATTTTGAAACAGTCCTTTTCGTAATTCGCGAAGGGCAGATTACTGAAGGGTGGAGATTAAAAATATCGACCAGTCAGACTCGTAGATTATTCTTGAAACTCACCCGGACCACATAAAGTTTCGATTTTTTCAAGCAGTTTTTTTTTTTTTTTTTTTTTTTTTATTTTTGTGGGTTTGTTTGGGTTTGTTTGGGTTAATTTTTCTTTTTTTAGTTTTCTTTTTTTAGTTTGGGTTTGTTTGGGTTTGTTTGGGTTATTTTTTCTTTTTTTAGTTTCATCGCTGAATTTTTTATCTCATTTTCTGTCAAGTTATTTTTGTTGTTTTTGTTGTTTTTGTTTTTTAACAATTGCCGAAGTGGGTTTGAATTATTTTTTTTTTAGTTTTCAGTTGTACACCAGTTTTAAATTAACTGATCCATTTAAAGGCTCTTTATATCTATTTTTCCATTCATATAAATTTTCATAATGAATTATTATTATCTTTGACATATCAATTATTATTAAAACTCTTATCATTTTCGTCTTGAATACAATTATCAATATTATTGTCCTTGTTACATGCAATATTGTTATTAATTTCGTTATCTTCGTTATCTCAAATATTATTGTCAAAGTTATTAAACAATTAGAATAAATCTATTAAAGTTAATTAGCATTAATAATATATTTTTTAATCAATATTGTTCAAATATTCAACCTTATTATTATCAACATTTTTTTCTATGTTTTTAATTTTCATCTTTAATATTATCATTTTTATCTTCCTCGCATTATCAAGCTCATTATCGTTGTTTTTTTGCAAACAAAAATCGTTTATTATTAGCCTCATCGTCAATTATTGTTTCATCACATTTTTTTAGATTTTTGTCATTTGAATATTTAAAGTACTTCTAAAAACATACCCCCCTCCCTCTCTTTTCGTCTCCCCCTCCCCCCCCCTCCTCTTCCGGACCGTCAAACTTTTCACTGCAAGAAAATCAGGGAGCGAAGAGTACTTACGTTTTTGATTGCTCGGTTGGTTGGCCTCCGGTTATGTGCATCCAGAAATTTGTATGCCCGAGGTGAAACCGATGCTCGCGCATCCGCGAGGAACGAAACTCGCCGCTGGAATCTTCGAAATTTAACGGGCAATCAGGTTGAGTCTTTGCACGCGAAGGACACTTCGAGTCCAATGCTAAAAACGAAAAAAAGTAAACGAAAAAAAAAAAATAAATAAAAAATAAAAAAATAAAAAACAAAAAAGAAAACGAAAAATTGACACACCTTTCGATATACAGATATATAGGAATGATGAAAACGATTTTGGTTGAGGTTCGAAAAACAAGGGTTAAAAAAGCCCTTTGGGCAGTGTCTACCAAGAAGGGCTTTCGAGATCGCCAAATGTCGTCGTCCCGAAAAAAAAAAAGACGCCATTTTTTTTTCTGAAATGTGAAGAAACAGAATAAAAAGAGGAGGAGGGGGGAGGGGGTAAAAAGGTGAAGGTAAAATCGAAGTGGAAAGCCTCGAGGCTATGCTCGTGGTGGTGTATCGGGGAATTCGACCAAGGGCTGTCGAAACTTGAGCCCTTTTTCTTACTCCATTTTCATTGGGGAACTGGGCCCAATGAAACGGAAATGATGAGGGGTAGAGAGAGCGACGATTATTTTGACGATGGAACTTATTACGCTTAGTTTTTTTTTAAAGTTTCAGGGATTAAAAAATATTTACAGAAATATGTTTAAACAAAAGAAAAAGGGAGTAAGAAGGAGGAATATATAATTGATTTTTATTAATTGGGATGGATGCAAAGCAATAATAAAAGTGAGGGAAAATGGAAAGCGGTGAAGAAAGAATCAATAAAATTATTTGAAAATCAAATAATGTAAGAAAAAAGTTTATTAAATTATGGAAGTATAGTTTATTGAATAGCGTGAAATGTAATTGGTTAAATAACGAAAAAAAAAATTAATTGGATAGGGAAAAAAATAATTGATTCACCAACGAAAAAAAAAAATTAATTGAATAGTGGAAAAAATAGTTAAACCAATAACGAAAAAATAATTAATTAAATAGTGAAAAAAATAGTTGAACCAATAATGAAAAAATAATTCATCAAATAGTGAAAAAATATTTAATCCAATAACGAAAAAAATTAAAAATGAAATACTAAACAAAATTATTAATTAAATGCTGAAAAAAATAATTAATTGAATAACAAAAAATAATTAATTAAATAACCAAAAATAATTAATTAAATGCCATAAAAATAATTAATCAAATAACCAAAAATAATTAATAAAACGCCATAAAAATAATGAATCAAATAATGAGAATAATTATAACGAGAAAAAGAAGGAAGATAAATAAAAGAAGAAAAAAAACGGACTTATAAAAGGAACGAGTGAAAACGAGATAAAATCAAGCCGAAGCGTAATGAGAAGCGGAGGAAAGAAGCAGGTGAAGCGGAATAGAAAAACGATCGAACGAGAAATAGAATAACAGGAGGAAGATGAAGAGTAAAAAAGAAAAAAGGCGATTAGAAGTCGACGAATCAAAATAAGAGGAAGGCAAACGAGTAAACGAAAAACAATACAAAAAGTAAGTAAGAAGACGAAGAAAAAGACGAGACGTAACGAGAAGATCACGTACGAGTTTTAGACGAAGAAGAAGCTGAATGAGGATAAGAGAAAGAAAAAGCGACCTAATAAGAAGAGTAGGAGGAAAGTAGGAGTGAAGAGTAGATAAGAATAAGAGAAACACGAAGGAGAATAAACCGAAGAAAAAAAGAAAGGAAGTTAAAGCTGACTAAGAGGAAGTTGGACGCAAAATAAAACAAAAAAAATCATTAAAAACAAAAACCAGACGAAGGTTAGAATTTTTGTAAAAGTAAATTGAGGAAAAGACGAATTTGATAACAAGGAATGCAAGTCGGATTAAAAATTATTTTAAGAAACGTACAAAAATGAACAATACAAATTTTTTAAATTAAAATTGAGACAAACATTTTTAAATGTCGAAATAAAATAAAATTTGTAATTAAATTCATAATTGAAAAATCTAAATAAATTAAAGCTTAAAAAATAAAAAAATTAAACTTGGAAATGAAAATAGAAATTTAAAAATAGAACCTGATGATAAAAGCTGACGATGAAATCAGTTATCATCGTCACGACGTCGAAAAAAATGATTTTGACATAAAAAATAAAAAGATTTTCAAGAGAAACCAAAAAAGTCAATTTTTTTCGTAGCAGTCACGGTGGGGTTTCCCTTGAAGCTTCTTCAAGAAATTTAAGGTCCAGTTGAAACTTATTTGCTCACGCATTCCACAAGACCGAAAGGGTCGAATCAGTGGCCAATCAAACCCAAAAAAAAAAAAAGTAACAAAAAGATCCTTCAGCAAGCCAATCAATAAAATCATTCCAATGACCAAAACCAACCCAAACAAAACAACAAAAAATATCCATCAGCAAGCCCCTCAACAAAATCATTCCAATGACCAAAACGAACCCAAACAAAACAACAAATAATATCCATCAGCAAGCCACTCAACAAAATCATTCCAATGATGAAAACCAACCCAAAAAAAATAACAAATAATATCCATCAGCAAGCCACTCAATAAAACCATTCCAATGACCAAAACCAACCCAAACCCAAACAACAAAAAATATCCATCAGCAAGCCAATCAACGAAATCATTCCTCTGACCAACACCAATCCAAACAAACCCAAACAAACCCAAACAAAATCATTTCAATAACCAAAACCAACCCAAAAAAAAACAACAAAAAACATCTATCAGCAAGCCCCTCAACAAAATCATTCCAACGACCAAAACCAACCCAAACAAAACAACAACAAAAATCCATCAGCAAGCCTCTCGACAAAATCATTCCAGCGACCAAAACCAACCCAAAAAAAAAAAACAGCAAAAAATATCCATCAGCAAGCACCTCAACAAAATCATTCCTCTCACCAACACCAATCCAAACAAACCCAAACAAAATCATTCCAATGATCAAACCAAACCCAAACAAACCCAAACAAAATCATTCCAATTACCAAACCAAACCCAAACAAAATCATTCCAATGACCAAACCAAACCCAAACAAACCCAAACAAAATCATTCCAATGACCAAACCAAACCCAAACAAAATCATTCCAATGACCAAACCAACCCAACCAAACCCAAACCGAATCATCGAACCACCACCACCACCACCAAATCAAGAATCAATGCAAGGACACCCCGAGTAAAACCAGGCAAAACGAGTGCGCAGAAAGATGCGCGTTGATCATAAAAGAACGAGAAAGACACTGGACCACAGCCGGGGCAGGGAGGGGGGGGGGGGGGGGAAAGACATCGAAGAGGCCGCGAGAGAAAGAAACGAGAGCACACACACCGCGCTCACCGATTTTCAAGATGTAACCGGTCGCCCCTAATAACCACCCTCGCATTGCCTTAAGGATCTCCCTCGGTCTCTTCCTCGCGCGACCAGCAATCACCGCTATAGACGAGACGACTCTTATTCCCTGGATGGCTCGAGAGGATCCTCGCAGCGTTCAACGAGGAAGGTTAAGGGGGAAGGGCTGACGGCGTAAGAGGAGGATGGAAGGACGGAAGGAGGAGGGGGGGGGCGAAAGAACGCAAAGGTGGGAGGGAGGGGGAG
>JAPYZI010007846.1:0-19774 GCA_030523105.1 Ophioninae sp. A BG-2022a
CGATGGTCCAACTTTGAAATTCTGCCAAAAATCGAAAAATCATCGGATTTTAATTATTAAAAAAGCATTTTGAAGAGAAAATCATAACGAAGAGATTGATCACAGAGTGGAGCGCCAAATCCTAAGGGGAAAAAAGTTATCGATGAATTAGTGAAAAAACTTATATTGCCCAAAAATCGAAAAAAATTTTGGATTTTTAATATTTTTTTTAATGCTCTATTACGATGTAGTTTGACCCCCTGAGTCCGAATCTACCATTCAATTCCCCCAAAACCCAAAACTTCCATGAAAGAATCGAAAAAAACTACTAAAAACACGATTTTTTTGCTGTGTGCGATTCTTTCGACGCAATTTCGATTATATTCGTCGAACGTCCAATCGAAAATTTTCAACCGATTACAAATATGCCCGAGTTCTTGTCGAAAGTACAAAATTAGACTGGGAAAATGCAAAAAAACCGGCTTTGGCTTTCATCGAGTTTCTTTTTAATTTTGCTCGTTTAATTTGGGTGTTGTTTGGGTGTTGTTTGGGTTAAGCTGTTCTATTTGATTTGCTTGAATCCGTTCAGGTTTACAAATCGTATCATTTTGGAGACTTCCAATGTTCCTTTTGATTCCTTCCGAGTGCCTTTGGGTTTCGTTGAGTAATTCATGGATTCTCCTCGCCTAAAACTCTCATTGAGCGTGACATTTATATGAAATACTTTGAAAAAATGTAGCGTAGCTTGATCAAAGGGTTAATTTTGGTTTGTGTTTGAGTAACGATACTTCAACCTGGTAATCCTTGAGAACTCGTGTTAAAAAAAAAAAATGTCGACCGTTTCTCTCGAAGAGACTCGTCATCCAGTGAATTTTCTCTACGTCCTTAAAGAATACAAACAGCCCACATGGTCGATAAACGAGGGTTGAGGAACCAGACCGAACAGATATTCCCGTATCCAGGCCCCTTTCAGCTGGTACTTCAAAGGTCCATCAGAATTTCATCGTTTAATGGACCCTGTGAGTACAAAACTGTTTGCTCTCAGGCAACTCGGAGATAAGAGTTTATTTATCGAACGTGCGGGTTTCCCGTATCAGAATGATGGGATAATAACGACGGGTTACGTAATTCAGTGAAGCCAGGGATGACCTCTTGCACCCGAGATTTCGTCACGAGAGAAAGAGGAAAGACCCAGAGTTTTTTTTTTATTTGTATTTTTTTTTATTTTTTTTTTTTTCAATTGAAAGAACCGAATGGTGTCGAAAAGAGTGCGAATCGCAGTTGTGGCTTCAACATTGAAGTTCTTAAAGAACCGTTCGGTCGTTCGTATCCAACTTTTAGAATGGATTCTGTTGGGACGGCTTTGAGCCAATCGTCGTCACGTCAATCGGGATAATCCGTCTAGCCCTGTCAAATCCATCCAGCCCGTTTGCCAAATCCCTCCACCGACCCCTCATCGTTTCGTCCCTAACGTTGCGTGTTTGGAGTCATCGAAACCCTCCTCGTCTTTTCAAACACCATTCGTACTCGACTATGTCATTTCTCCAAAGAAAATATTCGATCGGTTGAAGACGATTGATGATTGATGATTTTTTTTTCATAATTCTGAGATTTCAGGTTAGTCAGAGGTTACTTGAGGTTATTTCAGGCTATTTGGGGTTATTTCCGGTTATTTGAGGTTATTTGTAGTTATTTGAGGTTATTTCAGGTTATTTGGGGTTATTTCAGGTTATTTGGGGTTATTTCAGGTTATTTGAGGTTGTTTGATGTTATTTGCGGTTATTTTAGGTCATTTGAGGTTTTTGCGGTTATTTGCGGTTATTTTAGGTCATTTGAGGTTAGTTCAGGTCATTCGAGGTTATTTAAGATCATTTGAGGTCATTCGAGTTTACTTCAGGTTATTTAAAGTTATTTGAAAGATCTTCCCCCTTAATTCTGTTTTCATGCTTACTTAGACGTTTCGAGTTCGAAAAAACGTACACTGAAAACAAAATTTCATTTAAATTAAATTATAATTGAAACAATGTAAGACAACAAACAATTGTTGATTTTTTCATGATTTCCAAATTTGTCGCGTATGAGAAAATTTCATAAAAAGAAATGATAATTAAAAAAAGCTACGAAAATAAACAATCGCAAAAATTTTTATTAATAATTATTCGGAAAAAATTATGAACGATTGTTTGTGAAAAAAGTTTGTTAATAAGTAATGAACAAAAAATGTTTAGCGAATAACTGAATCCGTTCATTGGATGTACCGGAATCGTGTACATCGTTTTGAAAAGCATAGTTTCTCTATAAACGCGTTCGAAGCTTGAATAGCAGTTCCACGGTCGTGACACATGTTTGCCCTTCAAACACCGCGACACCCGCACCACACGTTGGCTCATATTTGAGTTGTCTCGAGCAGAGCACGATTTTTTCGTTATCAAAAACAAATAAATATTTTTCAACATTCCATTCATGTTTCGTGTCATTCCGGATATTGCCATTGGTTTCTGAATTAGTTCAATTTATGATCATAATTATTGGATTTTTATTATTTGTCGTTTTTTATTTTTTCCGAATTTATTTTTTGTCGATTTT
The DNA here is from genome assembly GCA_030523105.1 of Ophioninae sp. A BG-2022a. Taxonomy (NCBI): domain Eukaryota; kingdom Metazoa; phylum Arthropoda; class Insecta; order Hymenoptera; family Ichneumonidae; species Ophioninae sp. A BG-2022a. Next base: position 2,566 of record JAPYZI010007846.1, read on the forward strand.
TATTTTTTTACGAATCGCACGACGCGAACGGTTATAATTTTTTTCTATTTTTTTTTCTATTTTTCTATTTTTTTCTATTTTTTCTTTTTTTTTTTCTATTTTTTCGCACTAGTTTTAAAGTATAATTATTGAAGAATATTGATTTATTTAAAGAATTATTATTTAATTATTTAAGTATAATTATTAATTATTCAGTTATTTATTTTTTTACATCACGCAAAATTGGTTCGTAAAACTCCCGTATAATGTGCCATGCGGAGAATATTCGTTGGGTTGAAGTTACGACGAATTGGTGCGAAGCGGGAGAGAATTCTCGAAACGAGCATACGAACGAAAGTGGGTCGTCGTTGACCATATGAAAATGTATGCGAGAACTAGATGCGGTAACTACGTTCCGATGTACTGCTGATTTACAATCCTCCGATCTAACCTGCCAGCGGGCGCGTCGGTATTAAATATTCCCAACTGAAAATTGCACGGACCCGGAATTTCCGAGGTGACCCGAATCGATCAAAAAATCTAACCTTTCCTATCGTATATCAATATCCGGTTAAAACGTAAAACAATTGACGATAAATAAATATGTATTTTGTAAATAACAAACAAAAATAAAACGTATCTTCAAGGAAAGCTTCGAAGAGCGCGAGAGACGTTGGCGAACGTTGCGCGGGACTGCCCCCTCCCTGTCTCTCACCCCCACCCTTCCAAAGTTTGAAAATTCCCCTATCCGTCCTTTCAAGCGGGTTTTCCCCCGCCACTCGCTCGGAGTCTCCCCACCCCTCCGCCACTGTTTGCCGTTCTTCTCTTTCCCCCTCCACCTGGACGGTTTTTCCCCCCACCGTGTGTCCGGCACTGATGCCTCCACTCATTCCCGCGCCAACCGTCCCCGAGTGAAGTGCGCGTCGCAACGTGTCACGCTTTCGTCGCGCCACGAGATCCGTGTGCCACGTTTCTTCGTTTTTTTTTCCTCGGGCTCGTTCCTGTAGGCTTGTACCTCGCGCGCGCTCGGTATTTTTCGCATCTCGCCCCGCGTCGATCGATCGTACTGTGGAGTGAACGAAAGACCGGAAGTAAAAAAAAAAGCCGAAAGAAAACTTCTGAAATCTAAAAGAGATAGAAAACGCCGCGATCGGTCGTCCTCTTAAGCTTTTTCGTAAAGCGAGTGATTTAACGGTTTTTTTTTTAAATTATTTCATCGGAGTTTTTCATCGGTCTGTTCGATACCGAGAATTTAGTGTGAAACTGCGTCGAGTGAACGGTGTGTTTACGAGTGCGACGCAACGCAAGGATTAGCGTTTTAAAAGTTGGCGATACACGTATTACTCTCGAATAAATGAAAAGATTCGCGAGCCCTCCGAAGGAATTTAATAAAAGCCACTGTGACAGTGTAAGCCGGTGTTAAACTGGATTTCCTTTCATCCACGTGTTTGGTCGCGCCGGTAAGTAACATTTTCCATACGAATTTTCAATCCTTTCCAATACGAGGTACCTCGTGGATTCGTCTTCTCGAAAAGCGCCACGGGCGCGGTCTACCATTTTTCTTTCACTCGAGAAATTGTATATCTGTGAAAACGAAAGGGATCTCGGCGGGGAGGGGGGAATAAAAACATCTGGCATAACCAAAAAGCCAGTCTCAATGCTTGCTTGTAAACTCGGCGAGCGCTGCTCTCGACTCAGAAACCGACTGTGCTCCTCCCGCTCCCTTCGCCACTCGATGGTGCCACCGCCGCGCGGGTGGCGCCATCTTATCGACCGACGAACGAAACCACCTAGCGACACGACTCAAGGACAGCAACGAACGAATCTCGCCATTTGGCTTTTCGTTTTTCTCACTTTTGAACTTTGACATTTTTTCCAATTACACTGATTATTTTTTGTTTCCTTCTTTCTTTTACGATTTTGTCTTATAAATAGAACGGATTCTTTTTATTTATAAAATTATTTATAAAATCGTAAAAATAAGGTTTATTTCGATGGCGATTTATTAAATAACATTTTTTTAATTGCCTATCATTTTTATTTTTATACATTGTTTGGGTTGACGAAATAACGTTTCACTGAATTCGTCAACTTATGAAATTTACGATATGATAAAACTCATTATAATACGCAATGAAAAAAAAAAAACTGCCAAGTCACATCGAAACATAATCGGCGAGCAACGAAATTTCAATTTAAATCCTCGCTTATTTTTGCAATCTCCTCTAAAAATCCAAAACCTGTTAATTATTTTTTTCAAATAAATATAAATTAAAATATATAAAAACAAATTTTAATTTTTCCATTTAATACGAATAAAAGATCGAAAATAAAGAAATTAAAAAACTTAAAAAATACTATTGAACTCCAACGTTATTCCCACAATCATAAATGTTCGATTAATCACTTAATATCCATAAATATTTCACAAATACTATAAATAACCATATTTCATAGAAATCTTCATAAAATATATAAACAATTCCTCAAATTCATTACAATTTCTACCTACTTCGAAATTTCCTCAAACATTTAAACAAATTTCTTAATTATTAATTAAACTTAAAAATATCAAAATATTATTTTATCCTTCTTGATAAATTTCTCCTCCCTCGTTTATTATTACCACAAAATTCGCAGTGTCGAAAATGACGAAAATATGAAAAAAATTATACATACATACATACATTCAATTATTCAGAATTGTAAATGGAACGAACGAATGAATCTTGAATGAAATAATGGATCGGCAAAAAGGGAAATATTACTGTCACCCATTGGTCGGCAATTATTGATCAGGCAGTTTCCAATCAATCGTACATCCTGTACATGTGCATGAATGACGATCGGCGGGCCGGCGAAGAGGGCGGGGGGGGGGGGGGGGGGGGTTGCAACAATTTCGAAAAAGGGCGTTAACGAAGGACTGCAAACCCCCACTTTGGTCTCTCTGCACAAAACGCAAATCCTCCCCCCCCCCCCTTCTCTTCCACTTTTTTCTCTCGATTCTCATCCCCGTCGCACTTGGTCATTGTTCCTTTTATCTGGAATGAAAATCGTAATCGAGAGCCCTTATCGAAAGAGCGAGCCAATCCTCTCAGCTATTTCTACCCTATCGTGGTTTTCCTCCCCCGACCCCCGACCCCCTCAGTCATCGTCCAACGCTCTAAAATGGGATTGCCAATTTTGAAGAATGTTTATTGTTGTTTTTATTTCTTGTTTTGTTAAATTTATTTGTTTTTTTTTTACGGTTACAAAAATCGTACTTTTTATTCGGACATTTGAAAATGAAGAATTTGTTTGGGTTTGTTTGGTTGGAAACGGAAACGCTTTGGGTTTTTGATTTGTCATTTTTGTTTGTTTTTTTTTTTTTAAGATTTGAAACGAGCGTGTCGCCCAAACATTTTTTAGAATTTTATTTAGCGATTTTAACGTATGGAATTAATAATGATTTGATGTTGAATGAATATTATTTTTAAATACATTTTTTTTTTTAATAATGTTACTTTAAATAAATATTATTCAAGGAATTTTTTTTATATATGGTTATTGTAAATAAATGTTCGATATTATAACAGTAATGTTTTGAATTATATACTTGTTTGTTTAGTAAGTAGTAATTAATGTTTTGTTTAATAAGTACAATTTCAAATTTGTGTATTAAATAATTGAAATAAAGAAATTTAAGTGAAATTTATGAGTTCGATCGGTTAAATAGACTCGTGGAAACGAAAACTTCGACGCTAGTCTCTTTTTTTTCATTTTCTTCGAGAGATGACGCCACTGATGCTCTTCAGGGCTCACGTCCGTAATTGTAGTACATACTTTCGGGGGAAAGATACGATGCTCGGAACTTCGCTCGAGATGCATTCCTCGATGATTTGAAGGAGACAAAATGGCGCGACCTTCGAAGAAACTCGAAGAAAGTTTTTAATTTTTGGAATGCTTTCGATGCAATAAAACGCAATAAAATTAATTTTAAAAAATAATAATAATTTTCATTATCCAATTTAATTTTGGATTTTTGTATATTTGGATTTTATACATTTCAATTTTATGTATTTCGATTTTCGTTATTTTGATTTTGTATATTTTGATTATAAACTCGATAAACAATACGAATCGCCAAATTTCGACGAGAAAAAATTGAAATTTAAAAAAATTTTGAATTTTGTTTCGCTCTAACCCAAACAAACCCAAACCTTGAGCTCCATGTGTTAATTCAGTAATATGATAATTACTACTGAATTATTGATAGAAAAAACAAATTTTTTGTTAATTCTTCTATTATTATTTTATCAAGAACTACGATTGCTCAAATTTTCAAAAATTTTTGCGACCTTTTAATATCGATGCAGGAAAACTTTGAGATACTCAACGAATTTTTAGTTTGCATGTTTGCAGACGATGTGCAATTTAATTTGTTATATAAATGAAGATATTTGGGATGTTGATGACGAAGAAACGAATCGAAAAAAAAAAATTGACTAGTCGCACTTCGAACTATCGTAAAATTCGTACAGTTAAACTTTAATTTGTTTTGTAACATTGGACGAGTATGAAAATTATTTATTCGGTTCCAAGCTCTTCGTGTCGACCCAATGAATTTTTATTCACTTTTTGCTTATGAGATTTGAAAGATAAATACGTTGCTTTCACTTCCATTAAAGTGTTCCTCATCAATGCCAGCAGCCAATTAGAGCAACGATTATTCCTCAGATATTATAACTGTTTTATAATTAACGAGAATTATTATGGCTTTGGTTCAGAGAAGAGTTAGAAAATTCATGACTATCAGATCCATGTGTGGAGACAGGTTGTTACAGTCTGTAATTATACGGTTTGATGGAATGAAAGGAAACAAATGAAATATGCTGTGCTTCAAATATTTATAATGAAACGATGTTTCATTTATTATTTTTTTTTTTTTTGTCGTGATGAAAACTTTTTTTTTCGTCCTCATAAATTTCCAATAAAAATTCCGATAAATTTATAATGATAGGAACGCAGAGACTGAGTCGACCTAAAAATGTCTGTATACTTTGTTGATTAGTTTTTTTTTTTTTTTAATAAAAATAAAACGGAGGTGAATTTTTATCTTGGTTAATTTATAAATAAATAAATATTGAATAGATGGTTGTTATTTTCTTTGATGACTTCAACAGGGTTTTAGACCAGCAGAAAATAAATGTGGCGATTATGAAAATAATTAGAATAATATTTTAGAATATTGAAATATCAAGTTTGGAAGATTGAAAGTAACATTTTTTTAAATATAAATACAAAATTTTGATAATTGAAAGACAACATTGGGAAAGTTATTCAAAAAAATTATAAAATTCGACAATTATTTCAAAAAGTTGAAAACTTAAGTTTGGAAAATTAGAAAATTGAAAAACAAAATTCAAGAAATTAAAAAACATTGAAAAATTGGTAAAAAAAATCGTAAAATTGGATAATAAAATTTAGAATATAAAAAAATAAAATTTGAAAGTATAAAAAAGTTATTATCTCAAATTATTTATCGCAAGTTATAACAAATCGCCAAAAACTCTAACAAAAATTTCGTTGTTTTTTCGTCGGTAAAATTGGCGAAAAGAACTTGGTAAAGAAAAATAAAAATATTTTCATTGTATCCCAACGTTCATCATCAAACTTGAAAAATTTCGTATTCTAGGTGACTCCAAACGATTCCTCGATTGCAAATTAATGTCGTTTTTAAGTTACCCATTTTTTGTAGTCGATTAAAAAAAATTTTTGTTGTTGTTTTTTTTTATTTTTAATGTTTTTGCAATATTGTACGAGCACAGATAAGAAGGCTCAAGTTTTAGCTCGGTATGGACACGACTCCGCCATAAAACGTTTCGTTAAAAACGTTTAAGCTCTTTGCCTCTTGGAGAATGTTTACGACCCTTGGTCGATGCTTTTCTCCGGGTTGAAGACATGCGACGAATGAGCTTGCTCACATGTATGCTCGCTTCACCTTTAAACACAAGCTAAACTTCAATAAATACGCGATTGCAACTCAACGTTAATACAAACTTCGTACGTGAAAAAAAAAGTTAGTGATTTACAAATACGTTGATACTCGAGTAGTACTATCAATGGTAAAAAATATTTTTAATGCACCCACGGTCCAAACATATGATTTTACGCGACGACTGTCGCGTGTCAATTATTTTTATTGGATATTAACGTACACTTACTTTCGAATTTACGACCAATGGCGAACTAAGAAAATCCGTTTTTTTGTTTTTCGTGCATTAATTAACGAATATGGTAAAATGGGACACCGTGTTGAAATTTGACGACGAAACTTGTGCTTCGTTGGCAGTGAAAATTAATATTTTTATTTGTTTTTAATTTTCTTGAATTAAAAAGAAAAATTAATGTTTTTAATTTTTGCTGCATGGACGAAAAGCCAATTATTTTCGTCGATAAATCAGGATTTATAGCGTCGAAATGAAATTTTAGAAATCTTTTAGTATTATTTTCGTTGCAAATAAAAATTCTTTTTACATAAATGAATAAATATTTATTGCGCCAAAATAATTCATCCGAGAACATTTCTTAGCCCCGTTAAAACGATTCAGCATTATTTTCTTTGTAAATAAAAATACTTTTCATACGGAACGTCGAAAAAAAATGATGATATCATTAATAAATAAATAATGCGTCAAATTAATTCTTCCAAAAAGCTTTTGGAAAAAACCCATTAAAACGATTTAGCATTTTCGTTACGAATAACAAATATTTTTATACAAGAAAAAATCTTGGAAATAATTTTAAATAATTCTGATAATCAATGAATGATTAAAAAAAATTAATAAACAATTATAAAAATTGATAAACAGGTACAATAATCAATAAATAATGATAATTAAATAAAAACAATTAGATTTTTGGAAGTTTCGTATCTCGACGTGCACGTAAGAAAATCACGTTACATTTTACAACTCGTCGAGAGTGCACGATTCGTGTTACGGCGTAAGGAAATAAAGTCATACGTTGATTTTTATAGTCGTTAAAGAAACCGCTACACGGCTTTCGAATAACCAAGATATTTCAAGAAAAAGGAAAACAAGGTGAACGAAAAAAAAACTCGTTCTTCGTTTTCGTTTTTTTTTTCTTTCTTTTTCGTCCCTTCGTCCCGCACTGGCCGGAGAGGAGGAAAATGAAATACCGGTTTCGTCTCGGGTTTTTAGGTTCTCGACCATTAAAATAGTTGCGCGGGAGGGATGAACGGGGGAAACGAGGGGAGAAGCGAAGGAATAGCCAATAGTCGTTGCCAGACCCTCGGGGATTTTTGACCGCGCGCTCAAGGGACGTGTAGCCCTCGAGAGAAAAATCAGGAACCCTCGCAGGTATAAACATCTGTTGGTCTCGGGACTTTACTCTCCTTTTCTTTTCCACGCTCGGTGTTTTCACGACCGACACAAACGTCCCGAAGAAAAACTTTGCTCGAAATTCATCCCCCAAATGAACATTATTTTCCCAGCCGGTTTTTTTTTTTTTTTTTTTTTTTTTTTTTTTTTTTTTTTTTTTTTTTTTTTTTTTTTTTTTCATTTTTTTTTTTTTTTTTTTTTTTTTTTTTTTTTTTTTTTTACAAAACGTTTCCACGTGTTTTTTTTTTTTTTTTTGGAGATGTTTTTATCTTTTTCATTTTTTGTTCTCTTTTTCTTTCTTTTGCAAAGATATTAATTATGTATTCTATTCTGTATACTTCACACTTAAGCGTTTCTTCAATTGTCTCGCTTTTTTTCATTTTTTCATTTTTTTAATTATGTTTATAAGCGCTTTTGGAGCAATAATTGAAATTAGCAAGATTGGTTTTTCTTGATAACGTTGAAGGTTACATATTTCCAATGCAATTGTGTTTAGTATTTTTTTAAATTTTTATTTTATGAATTTTTGTATTTCAATTTTATTAATTTATGTTCATTTTTATTTTATCAATTTTTTCCAATTCCAATTTTGTCAATTTTTGGACATTTCGTTTTCGTCAATTTTTTTCAATTTGAATTTTGTCAATTTTTTTTGCCAATTTCAATTTTATCTATTCTTTCAAATTACAATTTTATTGATTTTCTCCAATTTCAATGTGCTCACTTTTAAAAAAATTTTAATTTGATCAATTCTTTTAAATTTTGATTCTATCATTTTTTTTTTTTTTTTCAAATTTCTTAATTGTTTTAAGTATTCAAACGTCTATTTTTTATACAAATATAATGTGACATTAATAATGATATCAATTATCATTACATGAAGAGGGAAAACAATGTTGATAATAAAAGTAATAATAAGTTAATGCAAAGTACGTGAGAAACATAAAAATTGAAAGATTATACCCACTAGTTAATGGTGATTCGAGGTACTTGATAGCGAAAGAGCAGGTGGGACGAGCGAATAGAAATTGCTTCGAGCAACGGCCTGTAACAACTTCCGGTACTTTTCTCCCTCTCTCCCCTTCCCTCTTCCTCTCCTACGTTATTCCCACTTTTTACCCCACTCTGTCTCTTTCTCGTTTTACAATAATATTTTTATTAAACGACGCTGAAGTTTCCAATCGTTGCGACACAACGGAAATGATTTTTTTTTATTTACGTATTTTTCGTGGCAAATTTTGTCGACCAGAGGAGGTTGCAAAAAATTGTTTGAAATTTTTATTCAATAATTCACATTCGAATCTTCGATATATAATTTTCGATAATTATAAAAATTAAAAAATTGAAGAAAAAAAAAAGGATTCTCTCTCAGCTAATTTACAAACAATTTTGCGATGTATAATTTTCGATGATTATAAAAATAAGAAATTGAAAAAAAAAATTGATCATCCGGAGATTTGCAAACAAATCTGTGATATATAATTTTCGATAATTATGAAAATTTAAAAAATGGAGAAAAAATGAATTATTATTCAGCGATTTACAAACAAATGTGTGATATATAATTTTCAACAATTATGAAAATAAGTCATTTTTCAAAAGAAGAAATTATTATTTCACGATTTAAAATGAAATTAGCGATAAATAATTTTCGACAAAAAACGAATCAAATAATTGTCATATTTTCAATAATTATAATAATAAAAATTAAAAAAAAATAAATAAATAAACAAATTCTTACTAATCGATTGATAAATAAATCTGTGACGTATAATAATTGTTTAATAATTATGAATATTGATGAATACGTAATCCATAATTATTGTCAACGACATTCAATCTTTAATAATTATAACAATTAACAAAAAATAAATAAATAAACAAAATCGTTTCGCTTCAACAATGCAAACTTCAATCCCAGAGGATTAATTAGTTTATTTTGAAGAAAAGAAAATTCAGATAGGCAAAAAAAAAAGAAAAAATAATAAATAAAGTTGACGCGAAACGAAAATTCTCTGATCCCCTTGGTTCCAGGAGGCCGTAGGGTTCCTTTGTACACAAGGTGCGTGAAACGGATTGACGGGTCCAAAGAAGCTTATTGTCGTAAGACATCGTCGTCTTTGGCTCAATTTTTTTTCTTTCTTCTCTTTTCCTCTCTCGCTTCCAAAGACTCGCGACGCGGAGTACATAAGACGAGGAAAGATTAATGCCCGGATTATCGTCGCAAAAACATTGTCCCTTTTCGTTATTTCCGATTTAGGGTCCGTTTTTACGACGGCGTTTCATGAAAAATTGGGAAAACAATTTCTCGTACTAATAACGGTACTCAAGGGGAGAAGAAAGGATAATGGCTATGGGGCGATTATTATTACGAAGCAACGGTTATAAAATCGAGAAATTTTTACGACCAACCGATAAATATTTACGGTTACTTTGGGACAATGGAAATTTTTAATGGCTTTTTCCTACAGTGGAAATTTCCTGGTTGTTGCAACACTTTTCATGTATCGTTTTTTCTTTTTTTTTTTGTGGCTTTTGTTTGCTTTTTTAAATTTTCAATTAATGACGTTTTTCGATTAAATTTAATATCGAAGGTCGTTAACCATTGCCAGTGCGATAATGTCTGAATTTATTTTTTCATGTAGAGAAATTACGAAATACGTCTTTTTTGAAAATCGATTATTCTTTTTTTTTTTTATCTCGTTTTAATACATTTGTTTACTTCCTTTCAGTTCGTGTTGAAAAATAATTAATTAGAGAAAGAAGGGTTTATCACAAAAAATAATGAATTATAGGAGGAGTAATTAATTACAAAAAATAATTAATGAGAGAATGGAAAATTCATGAAAAAGAAAGAATTCATTATAGAAGGAGGAATTATTTACAAGAAATAATTAATTACGATCCACCCAAACAAAGCCAAACATTTTTTCTTACGTTTTCAATTTTCGATCTCCAATCGAAATATTTTTATAATTTTCGTCTCTTCGGATTTCAGTTGGTTGAAGTTGAGAGATGATTGGTATTGATTAAAATCAATTATTTAATATTTGATTAAACGTTTATTTGAGTGGTACTGATTATAATCAATATTTCAAGGTTTTCATTAATTTAAATGATCAATCAAACCATCACTCTTTCATTTATGTAATGAATCAAATCATATTTGAATAATTGAAACAGCGTATTATAACTCTTGATTGAAACATCAATATTATAATATTTCAATTATTTTAATTATCGAGAGTTGGGTTCCTTCAACGAAAATCCTGAAATTAAGTATTAACGTGGCATAATAATTTCTGTAATTAGTATTGCATCAAAATAATTAAGTAAAAATGATATAAATGAAATCTGATTTCCTAAAAAATATTTTTTTTTCTAGAAAATCAATAAACAAATCGTACAAAAATTATACAATTGCCATCTGATTTCCAAAAACATATTTTTCTCTAGAAAATCAGTAAACAAACCCAAACAAAAATTCTACAATTGAAATCTGACTCGCTAAAAAAATATTTACACAATATCACTAAACAAATTCAACAAAAATCACACAAACGAAATCTGATTTCCATAGAAAAAAAAAGAAATATTAATAAATAATTCATACGATTTGTTTACTCGTCCCTCAACGAGGCATCGAGTATCGTTTCACCGCCGGTAATTTCATCCCCGAAAATAATTGTCACCCTCAACGAGACGAATAAATCATGGATCTCTCGTGTCTCGTATTTTCGTTGTATCCAGAAGTTTGCAAATTGTGGTTATTACAGAATAGCTGTCCGGCAGTAATAGCGGCGATGCATCATTTATCGAGTAATTTTGGGAATTCATCCGATTGCACGAATTAAACGTTGAAGCGTGCGTTGAAAGGGAGAGTGGTGACCCCTCCCCCCCAAACACGGAGACCCAACGCCAACCCCCAAAGAGTCGATGGGGAAGGTAGACATTGGAGGAGGATCGAGAATGTAACAATGCGCAGATTTAATGTGCGCGAAGCTAAAATCGATTCGACCAAATATGGAAGGGCAAAAGCGTGGGAGAGGGGGGGGTGGGGGTTGGAAATGGCAGGTTGAGTTTTCGGTGGTCAAGGGGGGTAGTTGGGGGGCTGGGAGTGAATTCGATGTAACCAATGCGCGTATAGACGCCACTGTATGTTTAATATATTTTCACTCGTGGCAATTACGAAAGCATTCACTCGCGTATTGGCCCGATAATTAAAGCTCCTATTCAAAAGGATATCGATTCGAACCGAGAAAAAGGAAAGAGAAATGAATATTTAGCGAATGGGGGCTGGTTGAGGTGGCAGGGGGTGTGGGGGGGTGGTTGTAGAGAAAGGGGTTGAAAAATCAATCGGTCGTGTCTGGACTGGAATCAATACCCCTCTTTCCACATGCATCGTGAGCTCTATGCATGAACATGCATCAATGTACTCCCTTTTCGGTGGGCTAATCTAAATTTGATTAAATTTAATACAAGCTTGCGTTCTCCCATCGCATAATTAGCGCTGACTCGTTTCAATCCGGCATTGTCGGCGTTTCAACACGCTTTTCGGTATCGTTGCGAATTGAAAATGGGGACAGGGAGTTTGGGGTTGATTGTGGGGAAGGGGGGGGGGGGGCGTGAAGAGACCGGAATTTGTTTGGGCTTGTTTTGGCTGGGTTGCTGGATTGGGTATGTGGAGCAAGGTTTAGAGTTTGTTTGGGTTTGGTGCAAGATTCAGAGTTTGTTTGGGTTGTGTTGCTGGAGCAAGATTCAGAGTTTGTTTGGGTTGTGTTGCTGGATTCGGAAAATTGATCAAAGTCCAGAATTTGATTGGGTTTGGTTGTTGGATTGAGAAAATGGAGCAAAGTTCAGAGTTTGTTTTCATTTGTTTGGATTGGGTCGTCCGGAATGGGGAAAATCGACCAAAGTCCAGAGTTTGTTTGGGTTTGTTTGCGTTGGGTTGTTGGATTAGGAAAAATGGATAAAAGTCCAGAGTTTGTTTGGGTTTGTTTGCGTTGGGTTNGTTTGTTTGCGTTGGGTTGTTGGATTAGGAAAAATGGATAAAAGTCCAGAGTTTGTTTGGGTTTGTTTGCGTTGGGTTGTTGGATTAGGAAAAATGGATAAAAGTCCAGAGTTTGTTTGGGTTTGTTTACATTGGGTCGCTGCATTGGGTTAATGGAGCAAAGTTCAGAGTTCATTCGAGTTGGGTTACTGGATTCGGGAAATGGACCAAAGTCCAGAGTTTGGGGAAACCTATCGCGGTTTCGTATCGCGTGTGCATACGCGACTATCATTCAAGTTCCAGCTAAAAAGAGGAATGGGAGATAGAGGAATGCATTACTGGAAATGTTAATTACTGGATTTTGGTTTTTCATTACGGAGGATTGATACTTTGGTACCAAAAGATCGGACTTTGTTTTTTTTTTTTTTTTTTTTTTTTTATTCACTTTTCGTTTGAGACACGCGAGGAAGTAAGAAAATAAGAACTTCGTATCGAGTTTAGCCTCCTAGCTAAATATTGAATTTTGAATCTGCGAACTGGAGTCCCGAACGGGTTCTTTCTTCTCCTTTCTTCGTTGGTTTACTCAGTGATTTTCCCAAAGCCTCTTGAACATTTTTCACAACGTTGCATAGGAAAATAAAAGAAAAAGAAAATGTAGGACAGAAAGGAAGAGTTGAAGGACGATGGGGAAAAAGAGGGATGAGGAAAATAACACTGACAGCTAAACATATCGCAGGGTCAGGAGAGGAAGAGAGATAGAAAGAGAACGCGTTTAGGGGGAATCGAAATTTGATGGTCTGAAAAATAAACTTTCTTTTTTTGGGAATTTTTAAAATTCAGTTACGCAATGTTTTCCCCGATTACAGATATGTTTTCTTTTTTATTTATAATACAATAAATTTAAAGAAATTGTTACTGAAAAAAGCAAGTACATTTTTATTTTTAAAAAAATCAAGTCAATTATTATTTAAAAAAATGCAAGTGATTCTTTATTGAAAGAAAAGTCAAATAAATTTGTATTGAAACAAATGTCAATTGAATCTTTTAAAAATTCAAGTAAATTATTATTGAAAGAAAAATGAAGTTAATTTTTTTTTAAATCGAGGAAACTTAAAAAACATTCTAACGGATTTTTATAAGAAAGAAAAGTCAAATAAATTTTTTTTTTAATCAAGAAAAATTTGAAAACCATCGAGTAAATTTTATTTTTAAAAAATTAAAATATGTTTTTATCAAAAAACGGATCAAATAAATTTTTATTTAAAAAAATGTCGATAAAATTTTTCAAAAATTCAAGTAAATTAATAAAAAACAACCCGATAAACTATTATTAAAAAAAAAAAAAAATGTTCCCATTTACTCGAACTCTCGATTCACTCTCGATTCCCCCGAATTAACACGCTCCCTCTTTTCTCCCCTTGCACTCCGACCCACCCCCATCATCCCTCATCAGCTTCAATTTCTCGATTTCTATTTTTCCCTCGATGAAAAACATTCGCAGTCCTTTTTCCACGCTCGCAGTCGTCAGCTTTGATCCAGCCCTTCAGCAGGCTTTTAAATACGAAAATTTTCGAGGTCCGTCTTTTCTTTCGCTCGTTGAGTCAACTTGGGGATTGTCGAGAGCGCGAGACGAGAGAGTTTCGATGAGGGATGAAAGTGGCCATGGAGTTGACGATTAAGTATCGCGCCTGCGCCAATCCTGATACGTCCACCATCGCTTTCATTCTCCTTCTCACTCTCCATACCCCCACTCCCCTCACCACGATCCCTCGTTATACTCTTTTCTGATAAGCCCTTCCTCCCTTATTCTTTCGTTTGATACGTCTCCAGACTCCCTTTCGTATCCATTGAACCTTTTACCTAACGCCTACCTATTTATACTTTTAATTGCAATTAACAGTCAAAAGACGCAGGTCCCTTTTGGTGGACGTTGTCTCTTTCGTGTTTTTAACCTTGTTGTGTACTTCAACCCCTCCGAGTCTCATGTTTGACGACACGATGATAATGATGATGATATTTTTTATTATCCCCCAGTCATAGACTTTCGGGCAAAAAAAAAAGAGATAATAATATAAAACATAAACAAAACTTAAACACTAACTTAAAAGAATAAAAGTAAAAATAATAATAATAATGAAGAGGATAAAACATTTATAATAATAATAATAATAATATTAATAATAATAATATTGATGATGTTAACTAAAATAATAATAATAATGATAATAATAATACAATAATGAAAAGGATGAGAATTGCAAAAAACTAGGAGCTAACAAACCAAACGGAAGAAAATAATCCGAAAATCGTAATAATAATAGTGGAGACATCGTAATATTTAAATAATTTCAAATAATATTTAATATTTAAATAATTAAAAATATTTAATAGTAATTTAATATATTTAATAGTAATATTTTTATAATTTAAATATATAAATATTTAAATATAAAATATAAATAATTTAAAAATATCGAGACTAGCTTTTGCTTGAAATATTCAGAAGAACAAAGTACGATCTATCGAAATTCTTTTTGTTTTTCTTTGGCGGTTTCCGTTGCAGAGTGGGTTGTCAAAATATAAATTGTGGCGAACCCTCTACCTGTTTCCCCCAGCATGTACGTATAATTGTCAGGACAGGAAGAAAGGGTCGAGAAACATTGTACATATTCGAGGCGGTTATTCTCCCGGCTTGCCTGCTGTTACGCCACGTCGTTACTGCAAGAAATAATAAATATGAAAAAAAAAGAAAAAAAAACGTGAAAAAAAAAACATAATAAAAAAATTTAATGCATCCGTTCAAAGGGCTCTCGAAATCATCTCGAAAATCTACGACGACCAATCGTTATTTCAAGGACATTGATCTCGGCGATTCTTATTGTTATTATTTTTTTAATTATTTTTATTACAATTTTTTTAACATTAAAATTTTTTTTTTTACGTTATTATTATCGTTAGGATTATTATTTTTTTTTTATCGTTGCACTTATTATTCCCGCTATTATTTTCCTGCTGTCAAACTCCCCGAGTGTATCATTATTCCCTGACGTTCTCGAGAGAAAAGTATATTAAGAAAAAAAAAAGTGTAAAAAATAAAACTAGAAATAATCTTTCTTCAAGTAACTCTCGAAGCAACGATCCTTTTTTTTTCTTCGTCTTGCTCGCAATTATTATGAAAATAACAAGTCGATCTTTTTTTTTTTATCGTGCTTCATCTTTCCGCTGTTCGCGATCAGAGAGAGAGAGAGAGAGAGAGAGAGAGAGAGACAGGACGAGGTGGACGGAGCTCGATTTACAAAAAATCATAATCATGTGTAGAAAGGAAAGCACACGTGAAAAGAAAGCGGCTTCATTTTTTGCTTGTTTTTTTTTTTTTATTATTATTCGAGACATTTCGTTTCTCGAATTATGCCGCTGCGTTTTTTCTTCGATTTCTCCATGGCGAGTACTCTGATATTTTCTTCGTTAGGATGCAACGAAATTTGTCCTTTTTATTTTTAATAGAAAAATTGTATTGACTAATTTTATCGACAACAAATATATTTATTTCATTCGAAACTGAACGAAATAAAATAGTAATGAATAAATTGATCCTAGAAATCTATAAATACATAAGTAAACAAATAGATAATAAAAATAAATGAATAAATAATAAACAAATAATGAAATAGATTTAAAAATACATAAATAAATAAGTAAACAAATAGATAATAAAAATAAATGAACAAATAATAAATAAATAGATTTAAAAAATGAATAAATAAATAGAACGTACGAAACGAATATTTTTTAATCTCGTTCCAGCACCGTTAAATTTTTCAAACTTTCAATTTTCTTGAAAATCACAAATAGCTTTTCATTTTGGTTTTTGGTTTTTTCTCGTAACTCCATTGTTTCCGGTGTTTCCGTCGTCTCTCTTCCGGCGCATGCGTCATTCGGGATCGAGGGTTTCCTTGCTCGATTCACAATCGTGCCGTAGCGATCTCTTCGTATATACGGCTAGTTAGTCGGACGGAGCATAAATAACTGTGTCGGTGGAATTTTAAGTGGCAATTCGGGGTGGGAGAGCCAATGGAAATTTCCCGCAAGCGGTGCTCGAGCCCGTTGCGTACTATTACATTCCATTTCTCCCCTGTTCTTTCTTTTCATCTTTTTTTTTTACCGCACCCCTCCACCCCCTTCGCCGCTCCAACCCTTCGTTTCCACTTCATCAAAGTCGTAGGCAACGTCAGAAATGCCCGACCTCTTTTTTTTTTGGTTTCCATCGCTATACTTCTTTCATCATGGCATTCAAACTTTCCTACGAAATTTCCTTCCCCCCGCCCCCATCAGCTTTCAATCTCTCGACCCCTCGCGCCCTCTTTCAATATCCGCTCCGTCCAATTGGAAAAGTTTCCTTCAATTTCGTACCTGCCCTTAATCTGGGTCGCTTGGAATTTTCGAAAAACTAAAAATTCATACGCCAACATCGAATTTTCGATCTCCATTGTTACTTGAATTTTTTTTAAAATTATTATTATTTTTTGTTTAATTTTCATTTTTTTTTTCGCGGCTCGTTCAATCAGCACTGAAACAATGAAGGAACAACCAGTGCAAGTCCTTTTGAGGTTTCTATTTTTTACTCTTAATTTTTCATTTTTTTTTGTTTTATTTTTATTTTTATTTATTTTTTTATTTTATTTTTTTGTTGGAACCTGATTTTTCTCCTCCTTTCATTATCCTGAGTGATCGACGAGCTTCCAATTCTCGGGTTGATCCTTTTTGTTGGTTTTTATTTTATTTTCTTTCTTTTTTTTTTTTTTTTTTTTTTTTTTTTTTTTTTTTTTTTTTTTTTTTTTTTTTTTTTTTTTTTTTTTTT
>JAPYZI010007854.1:0-10069 GCA_030523105.1 Ophioninae sp. A BG-2022a
GTCTCCTGCTCGTCATTTTGGAAAAAAATGTTTCATCCTTGAGAAATCGCTACGAGAAACCAAGAACACGCCTTCGTCCACTTCGAAACTTTGAAACCACTATTCTCTCAAACGGCTGAACCAATCGGTACGAAATTTGTTGTGCGAGTACAGGACGATGGCACCGAGGCCCCCCCGGTCGCCATTTTGGATAAAAACGTTTCATTCTTGATAAATCGCAGTTTAAAACGTTTCGACTATCTCTCTCGCACTCGTGCGTCACGTGGTAATATTCGTCGTACCTTTGAGGGAAAGTTCTCTTCTCAAAACTCATCCCTTCAAAGACCTAACTCGAAATAACACGCGGGTCAATTGCGAGAGCTTCACCCTTGAAAAGCCCGTGTACTTTCGGTTTCATCGTTGGAAGGTTGCACTAGCTCTGGCCGGGAAGAATGCCCGTTATCGATCTGCGTCCTTGTCGATTAATAATGCAAGCAAACGTGCCCTTTCACCGTAGCGCACACTTTTCCAGGTTAGGCTTGCCGGAACGCCCCGTTAAAAATTAACGTTACCCGAAGGTAATTGATACTTCCGGATCTCCGTGAGGCGCCAAGGACACATTCAAATTCGTGGCTTTGTCGCTCACTCGCTGATCGATGAATAATCTTGCAGGCCGTTTTAATTGTCGGGTATCCGCCTGTCGTGGAAGCTTTGATCGAAGCTCTGGGAAAACGTCAACGTTCACTCCTCTATTTATCCACGAAACTCGCTCATCCTTCGGATGCAACGGAAATTCGGTTTTTTTTTCCGTTGCTCGATTTTTGCTTTTTTTGACAATTTTATTTCATTTTTTCGACGTTTTTATTTTTTTTTTTTACATATTTTTTTCGTTCTCTTTTTCGACGATTTTTGTTCTTTTTTCGATGATTTAAAAAGTTTTTTGTGGGGGTTGTGACGTTGAAATTTTTGTAATGATTTGTTTATTATTGTTATCGAAAATAGAGGACTTTCGATTCATTATGGTATTATTTGACTTGTAACCAAAATGAAAAAAATTCATAATAAACGAATTATATGTTCCATTCGGTGCAAACCCATCTTCAACCTCCGAGCCTCCTTCTACGTTATTTAGCAGCATTGTCTGAAATTTTATTTCGAGATGAGGTAAGTATAACAAAAAAAAAAAGAGAAAAATGTCACGTCGTATTCCCTTGGACCCGGTGTGAATTTTGCCACCGGTGTCTCCAGTGAACCGACCGGTTTAAATAGACCATAAAGGAAAAATGACTCCAGCGCCCCAACTGACTCAGAGGAAATAAAAATAGAAAAAAATACAATGTAACGAACTATATGTCTGCAACAATAAACCTGAAAAGTTTAATTTCGTAATTTAATATTTTAAGAATAAAAAGTTCTTACGTTTTTACATATTAATTTTTCGTTCTTAAAATCATAAATAATGTTAATTATTAGCATAGTTTTTTTGGTATTTATTTAGGATTTTAAAAAATTCGCCGGGTACTTCTTCAGAATTTGGAGAAATTCTTTTGGAATATTTCTAGAATTTCAAAGTTCCTTTGAAATTTCTTTAGATTTTTTAAATAATCTCTTGAAATTGCTCTAGAATTAAAAAAAAATCTCTTAAAATTGGTCTACAACTGAAAAAGAATTCTAGAATTAACAAAAATTCTTTATAATTCTCTAAAGCCCGTAAAAATTTTCAAACATTTTTAATATTCCAAACATTTTTCGTATAATCTTTAAAGAATCTCTTATCACAACTTTTTTTTCCAATCAGTGGACATCTATATTTCTATTTCTATTGTGTAATTTCCTCCTCGCTGCACCTCTCGAAAATTGTCAATCGTGCTTGCGTATGACATCCGGAACATTGCAATCTGTTCGATACATACATATAGAACTTTTAATTTTCGAAACTATCTGCATTGGATTTTTGTGTCGTCAGCGTACACGTATACGCTCGTATATAAATATAAAAGTATGGAAGAACGAACGTTTCCTAGCCTCAATTATTATCTCGTAATTTCAGTCGACAACAATAAATCCTTGTTCACGAATTCCCGCAAAAAAAGGCAATAAAGATGGATAATCGAGGACACGCGGTCGTCCGATCGAGGCACGCGTTTCGTTATTAAACCCCATACCTCTATCGAGCCCTCCGCCACTCCCACTCGACGTCCAACGTTTCGATTTTCACCTGTTAGTCTATAAATATTCGATGAGAGATCGGGGATTGCGTCTGTCGACGATTAAATCCCCGAATAATTGAAACGGGGTCAAGGACGATGTCCCGACCATCCTTCATTCGATATCGAACGTATGTGAAAGATTCACCGAATTTTCAACAATATTTCACACGGTTACGTCCTTCGCGATACAAAAACGCTGAATAATCAGAAATTTAACCAACGGCCATGTCGGATGTTCACGCTTTTTCAGGGAGTGATAAAAGAAAGGGAAAAAAAAACAACATTTTTGAAATGGATATTGGGACTCGAAGAATAAATAGTGATTTTTAAAAAATGGGAAATTCCAACGTTTTGAAAAATGGAAATGGAAAAATTCGGAAGTTTCAAAAAATGCAAATAGAAAAATTTCAAAGTTTCAAAAAATGGAAATAGAAGTATTCCAAAGTTTCTTAAAATGAAAATGGAAAAATAAAAAAAAAATCCAAAGTTTTCACAAAATGAAAACGAGAAAATGGAAGAATTCAAATATATCAAAAAATGAAAATGGAGAAAAAATTCCAGTTTCAAAAGATTGGAATGGAAAAAATCCAAAGTTCCAAAAAATGATGAAAAATTCCAGTAATCTCGTAAAATTCCACGAATTCGAAAATATATTTTCAAAATAATAAGCAACAAAATATTAATGAAACGGGCAAAGCAAAAATATTAAGAGATGTAAAAACGTGAATGTAAATGAAAAATGCATCAAAATAATGCAAAATACAAAGATATTACAAAATTCCTAAAATTCGTTGAAAAAATCCTGCAAAATACATAATCCCAATAATTATTTTTGTCAATAGTGTAGACCACGACAATATCCAATTAATTAAGGAAATAAATGATTGGGGGGGTGCTTCAAAAATCATTTGATGTTTTATGTAATCCACAATGGAGATTGAGGGAGCAAACCACTGCTGAAGCAAAGCCCGTGAATCAATGAAGTGGGAATGTCATTAAAGACAGAGAGAGACAGAGACAGAGAGAGAGCGAGAGAGAGAGAGGGAGGGGGGAAAGTGCAAAGACGATGGGTCCAGCTTAATTAACTTCGACGTCGTGGACCAATCGACCGTACATCATGTACACATACCTTCATCCACGCCCACCAACATGAACGTAAGACCAGAACGAGAAAGAGAGAGAGAAGCCCCTGTGCATTCCCCTGTGCACTATCAATATGCATCGCTACACGTGCAAAATCCACACTCGAAGAAGATTACAAGAAAAATAGCATCGTTTCGAGATCACGTGCATTCATATACACGAGTTCGATAAACTAATACCCTCGTGTATACAGTGATGCTGGAAGAGTCCAATCGCAAATATTGAAACATCGATCCTATCGACGAACAGATTTACCCCTCCTCCGCCGCCCCACTTCCCGCCGAAATTTTCTACCCAACGAAAAAAAAACTAGAAAAAAGGTGTAGCCGAAAAAAAAAATTGACAGTTTTTGACACTGGCAATGGTGGGTGCTAAAACGATACGTCACTCGCTTGCAGCAAAAAGTTGTCAATGATATTCTCCTCCACTCTCTGCCGCTTGAACACTTTTACTC
Source organism: Ophioninae sp. A BG-2022a (assembly GCA_030523105.1). Taxonomy (NCBI): domain Eukaryota; kingdom Metazoa; phylum Arthropoda; class Insecta; order Hymenoptera; family Ichneumonidae; species Ophioninae sp. A BG-2022a. Next base: position 3,787 of record JAPYZI010007854.1, read on the forward strand.
TGCTTTTTTTTTTGGACGAACGATTTCGATGCAAAAAAGAAAAGATTCGGCGAAGTAGATTCCTCGGGATGAGACGGTGATCGATCGACCGTAAAGTTTCTTATGTATAAGGTATCGATGAGACCAGAGAACAAAGAAGAAAAGGATGAAAAGAACGACTCGGTGAAACGAAACGAAAATTTATTTTGGCTATGGGTCTTCTAATGAGAAAGCAATTTTACGAAAAATGGTGAAGAGATGGTCCTAGTTGTGCTATTTAGTAGATATAGACGCGACGAGATCAGCCAGGAAATAAAAGAATTTTTCTTTTTTTTTATAGATCAACGATTTATGAAATAATAAAGAGTAGTGATAGGAATAATAATAATAACGATGACGATGATGATGATAATGATGATAATATGTGTTGTTTAAATCCTTGAACAATTAGAATAGTGATAATAATATTTATGACATTAAAAATAAATTTATCAGTAATTTCTTAATAATAATAATCATACTATTAATATTTTATCGACCTGCCAGTGGAAGACTATGAAACTTGTATATATAAATTAATTATGACTAATTAATGAGCGATACGATAAGAAAATAATAATTTATTTATTTATACGTTGTATTTTCTATGTAATTGTAAATTATACTATAAGATACTTATTAAGTTGAATTAATGATTACTTAAATAAAATAATAATAATATGAATGATAAAAAATGGTAAATTAATGGTAATATTATTTTTCTTTGTATTGTCAATATACTCGGTATTGTAAATAATGATTTTTTATAATGATACGATAGTTCATAACGAAAACAAACGAAAGTACGATTATTCAGGAGAATTGCAAGTGAAATTCGAAAAATTTTGCCAATCAAGAATTCAAGTGTGTAATGAAATCGAAGAGATTCTAAAACAGCTTTTAGAGAATTGTCTATCGAGTAGGCAGCACGACCTCACCTTTGAAAGAAAGGGAAGGAAATGGCCGTCTGGATGTGTCTGTAAACAGAATTCTTGATTCAATTAACGTGTTCAACGTTCCTCGCGAGTCGTTAACGAGTGAAGTACATATAACTCGGACGTATATGAATATGGAGGTTCGCAGTGTACTCGGCATGTGGAGGATCGACCAACGTAGTTTCCGTGTTGTCCGGGATGGTCAATGAGGTTGGCAAGTTGGGAGGGATGGAAAAGCTGAAAGAGGAGTACGTTGAGGCATTAGAATTACGTACTCCACATAACGAATCCGAGAGTTCTCGTTCGTTGAGATGGCTACTCAAAAACACGTAGAATATTGACGTAGACTCCCAAAATAACGAATTCAACTTTCTCATAGGCGGTCTAGTTTTTTGGACACAATGAAGCATCAAGCTTCGTGGGTTTCATGGACGCAGTGCCTGATGGTTTTATTTTTTCTTAGGGGCATGAAAAACACGCTTCTGTCCACTTCGAAATTTTGAAACCACTGTTCTCTCGAACGGCTGAACCAATTGGGCTGAAATTTGTCGTGTGCATTCAGGACGATGGCACCGAAAGCCTCCTGCTCGCCATTTTGGATAAAAATGTTTCATCTTTGAGAAAACGCGACGAGAAAACGGAAACACGCTTTGGTCCACTTCGAAATTTTGAAACCACTGTTCTCTCAAACGGCTGAACCAATTGGGCTGAAATTTGTCGTGTGCATTCAGGACAATGGCACCGAAAGCCTCCTGCTAAATTTACGGTGAGGAGTAGAAGAATTTATAAAATGAATCTTTCAGAATATACCCAAACAAACCCAAACAACCTCATAACTTCTGGAAATAATTAAGTTTGTTTGGGTTCGTTTGAGTATATTCTACAATTAAAATGAAATGAAAATGGAATTTAATTAAAAATGTCAGCCTCCGCCGGCTAAATATCACTAGTGTTGACTAATTAAAGTAACTAATGTATAATTTTCAAATTTATTCTAATTTTAATAAAACAATTTCTTATCAAAATAATTCAATAAAAATTTATAATAAATTTAAAATATTTTTTTAAGTATTAAAATTGAGGTGAAGTCCTATTTCTGCATATATACATAATCAGGTACCAAAATGTTCGTTTTTGAATATAGCTACGAGGCTTTTTTCTCCTCCGAGTCGTGGTAACAGAATTTGTAACTTTTATTTTTCGATTTGAGAAATTTTTAGAGAAGACAGCCGTTAATCTATCAATTTAACGATATCTAGTCAAATTTTGTTAAATTCTGAAGAGCCCTTTAGAAAATCCGTCGGAAACTATTCAAGTTATTAATCTCTGAGAAAAATCCGTTTAAAAGCTTCAGCTGTTTCTCTCGCACTCGTACGTCACGTGGCACAGCTTTTACTTCTAAGAAGGATGGAGGGGGGGGGGAGAGAATCAGGATGAAGGATGTAGGTACACGGGCCCCATCGACATAATCAATTTGAACCACTATTAATATCGTGCGAATGAAGAGCTTCTCCAGTCAAGATAGATACCTCGTCGTCTGGCAGCGTGCGAAAGCAGAAATTGCAATTCGAAAGTGAAAACAAGCAGACCACTCTCAAGAACGATTAACAATGAAATTTTCCCCATGATAAATCATCGTGCAATTTATCATTGCGAAATGTCAGAGTACGCGATGGAGATGCTTAGTGGAGAAAATAAGCGGATGCAGAGCTCTCTCCGCTCGGAGACGGATCGCAGAAATGTTGCCGGACGAATCAAGATGTTTTACAAATTAAATTAGGTTTTTTTTTTTTAGGACGAAGACACCTTCGTTCTTGTGAATTTTTTTCAATTTTTGTTGACGAATAAAAAATTTCGTTTTAGTATTTTTGGAAAAACGCGATGTATTATTAAAAATGATTTATTATTAAAATTAAATATTACAAGAAAAGATTAATTTTGTATTTTTTTAATCCCCTTAATTTTTTAAATAATGTTTACAATTTGATTTTATACAATTTTACAAATTCGAACAAACTTTTGAATGAATTCAATCAACGTTAAATTAACTCGAACAAATCTAAGCAAACTAATTTCAAAAATATGATTTTGAATGAATTTATTAAATAAATTCAATAAATAAAATTAATGAATTTTCGTAAGTTATTCGGGCTTTAAATTAATTGATTTAGTGCTTAAAATAATTTCGAAAACAATATTTTGAGTGAATTTATTGAATAAATTTAATAATCAAAATAAATGAAGTTATGTAAATAATTGGAGTTTTCAATTAATCGATTTATTGCTCAAAGAATTCATAATTATTTAATGGATATTTTTAATATACAGTGACTAATAATTTAATATTTATGATAAATAAATTCCAGACATTTACAAAACCGTTAATTTGTCAGAAAAGTCAACTTTTTCAAAACTCGCGTTTTGATTTTTATCACGACGAAAAAAAAAAATATGAAAAAAGCGTCGAAAATCACGTAATCCAAGACTCGTGAATTTTCTATTGCAAATGATTTATACATACATTTCGAGTGTTGCTCCGAAACGTGACATTAGAGTGAAACGAGGTGGCGTGTTCCCAAGGCATCTCTATCCGAAGCAGTACAAATGAATATTCTACGCTTACGTGAAACTTTCAAGCTTTATTATTGTCACGCTTTTGTTTCATTTTTTTCGTAAGTTCGGATCTTTTTATCGACCTCGTTTATTATTTTCTCCCACTTCCTCATTCCAAGCAATTATTATTTTTCTTATTCTCATTTTAGCTGCAGAATAATCGAAATTCATAAAAACCTTAAGGTGTTAAAAACGGATTACTCGAGTTCATATTTGAGGGTCATTACATCCAATTTTTGCAAAGGGCGTGACCGAGTATGCCGTTCATTCTGAGTCTCTCTCTCTCTCTCTCTTATTCTCTCTGTCTTTCTCCATCGTGTACAGCGGTGTCGAGGGTCTCTGCTGGTCGAATCTGACATGCGCAGGACCACATCGAATAGTCGTGGTAACTCAAGAATATATATATATCTCTCGTGCATGGTTTGCATACAATTTTTCATAAATGTTTAATAATATTTTGAATAAATATTCAATCATTTCTTATAAATATTTTTTAAATTAATATTCAATTATTTTTTTATAAATATAGTTAATAAATATATATTGCATAATTTTATTTGCAAATAAAAATTCAATATGAAGACAAAATAAAATTGTCATTTAAAAAAGAAATATTTTTACGGGATTTTTCATTAAAAAATAAAAGTCACGAAACGATAAATAAATATTTTCTCGATCGACCAAAGTTCCAATCCTCGACGGGGAAATGGATCGAAAATTGGAATTTCCCAGGAATCCGAGAATTTCGTATTCGCTTTTCATATTGCCCTTGCGTTAGAGCTATTTTATCCCCATAAGAGTATTGATAGTAATGAAACAATGGCCAATTTAGACGTCAGAGAAATTCGAACGAATACGTTCTATCGGTTGACTAGGATTATCGGGGATGCTTTCATCGGGAGGCTCATGTACACACCTCCTACTTCATTTCCTGCAATCATGAAAATTTCAATATCCGATTGATACGCGGCGCATTGTTCGATATCAATATCCATTCGATATACACGTTTTCAACTGATTTCCATATAGTTTTCGAACGAAAACGTTATTCGACGTAATTCCCTAGGGTTTGGGGATTTTTAAACTCGTCGATGCAACTTCATAAATATTAGCATCTTTATTTTATTATCAATATTCGAGTTTTTTGTTTACGTAATTCGAACAAATTTAAACAAAACAGAAATCCCCTAGAATTTGGGGATTCTATAACTGATCGATGTAACTTAATAAATATTAGCATCTTTATTTTATTATCAATATTCGCGTTTTTTGTTTACGTAATTCGAACAAATTCGAACAAAACAGAAATCCCCTAGGGTTTAGGGATTTTTTAACTCGTCGATGCAACTTCATAAATATTTGCATCTTTATTTTATTATCAACATTCAAGTTTTTTGTTTACGTAATTCGAACAAATTCGAACAAAACAGAAATCCCCTAGAATTTGGGGATTCTATAACTTATCGATGTAACTTCATAAATATTTGCATCTTTATTTTATTATCAACATTCAAGTTTTTTGTTTACATAATTCGAACAAAACATAAAACGTAATTCAACATAATTCCCTAGGGTTTGCGGATTTTGAAACTCATCGATGTAACATCATAAATATTTGCATCTTTATTTTATTATCGACATTCGAGTTTTTTGTTTACGATTAAAATAAGAATTTTGAAGTTTTTATTGATTCTTTTTATATTTTGGATACCACGTGATTACAAAAGTACGAAAAATATTTCAATAAATGAATAATTGATGTGGAGGCTTCGACGAATCATATACTAATTGAAAATACTATTAAGTTAAGTTAATTTTAAATTAAAACCTAAAGTTTAATTTCCATATTGCAATTTCGTGTTTCAGGCCTCGTTTTACTCGACTGCACTGAAAACCCTGATCTCTGTGTCTACTGTGATACTGCTTGGCCTCATATTTGCTTACCATGCCTTAGAAGTCCAGGTGCGTATTAAAACGATCACAATCAATTTACAATCGAATTTCAATGTTATCCGTTTTTCAATAAACAGCTATTTTATGGAACCTCCAACGATTCGTAATCGAAATTGTTTTTTTCGAAACACTGTGCGTAAGCTTTACGAGTACTGAATAATTCCAAATTGGCAGATTGAAAAACGAGACAAGTTTCACCGAAATCTTGATGCTCGAGGAGAATTCCAAAAAGAATGAAAAATTCAGTTGGATCAGTCCGATCTTGGTTGATCCCTGCAGGCAACGATGGAAAAGCTTTATACGTGGTTATAAGCGTCTGGAGGATTAAAACTTCCTCACACGAGGGACCACTTCGGTTCATACTCCTACGTGAAAAAATATCTTCTTTTTTTTTCCTCCTCGGGTTTTGTTTTTTTTATGTCCCACGACGCGCTACCGCCATCGTAAACCAATTGGAACGGGTCTCGTGAAATATGAGTATCCCAGACAGGCTGTGTCGCACCTATCAAGCACGCAGAGGGCTCAACCCAATAAACGTTCCTTACTTTTGGGGCTCGTATATATAAAAATGAATTAGTAGCTGCTTTTTTTCCTCGAGACATTTTCTTCGACCTTTTTATCATTCTTCGCGTCATTCACTGATTTTATCTGATTTTTATAGCTATTCTTGAGTTTGTTTGGGTTTGTTTGGCTCTTCATCATTCTACGTAACGTTCAATAATTTTATCCGATTTTTATTGCTACTTTTGGGTTTTTTTGGATTT
>JAPYZI010007856.1:0-12610 GCA_030523105.1 Ophioninae sp. A BG-2022a
TGGAAAAATTTGCAAAAATCGATGGTCCGACTTTGAAATTCTGCCAAAAATCGAAAAATCATCGGGCATTAATGATTAAAAAAGCATTTTGAAGAGAAAGTCATAACAAAGAGATTGAGCGCAAAGTGGAGTGGCAAATCCCAAAGGAACAGAAGTTATCCGTGATTAAGTGAAAAAACCTTTTTTCCCCAAAAATCCAAAAAAATTTTGGATTTTTAATATTTTTTTTATTGGTCTATTTCGATGTAACTTTGTCCCCCGAGTACGAATCTACCATTAATTTTCCCCAAAACCCAACATTTCCGTGAAAAAATTGTAAAAAACTTATAAAATCGCGATTTTTTTGCCGTGTGCAGTGCTTTTGACGAAAATTCGAAAATTCGATTGTTAATTTTTTTGCAAATGACCAGGTACAAATACCCAAAAACAATGTGCACGAATATTTATTCCCAACGTTCCCAAAAAAATGTTGGACGTGAAGAAAAAAAAAAAATTATTTTCGTCGCTTTGTAACGAAGCGAGTTTCAACGTCGCGTATTTTTACCGAGATACAATTTATAGGAGAGAATGTAAAAACATTTTAAATTTAAGGATTCGAATATTCGACTCATTTATTTCTGTATAGCCATAACGCGAGTTCGTAATATACGGAATTAAACGAGTCGAAGAGTGCATTATAAGTTTGAAGCTTTCGTACGAAATTTAATTCATCTTTGGTTTCCGAGGAGTGACGGGGTTGCGATTCATGGCTGCGAATGTGCGGGTAACGAATGTGCATTACAATTACCGAGATATGGAAATTTCGTAACGGTTCTAAAGCCTGGTGGAACGTGCGGGCGTGCGCGCCCGTCGCGCAGTCGAAAAGCGCGCGCAGCCTGCGTTCTCGCGGCGTCGTTGGCTCTCGGCCCTGCGATAGTACACGGTGGAGAAGTAGTTTCGTCGATCCGAGTCGGAGAGGAGGCGAGCCCGGAACGAGCGACTTTGCCGGCTCGTCCCCGTGTTATCCGCCCGGTATACCCAACTATGTAAATAGAGGCCAGCGGAAATTGGTCTTTGAGACTCGGTAGCGCGGCAGCGTAGGAGCGAAGAAGGGAGGAAGGGTGACCGGGGGATTGCGGACGTCTCTCCCGCGTGTCGCGTCAACGGTCCAACCGAGTTCGTACCCTCGAGCCCGCCAAACTTGTGCCCCCTTCGCGCCAAAACACGCGTTTTCAACGATCAATCCGAACTTTTCGATCGGACCAATTTTAACGATTCGTTTCCCATTATTTTTTGGTTATTTTAAAATCCTGCTGATTTTTTCACACCTTTAACAAGAACGAGGTATTCAAAAAAATAATGCTTTCCATTTAAAAACGAAGTTTTAAAGAGGATATATTCTTCGAAACGATTCTGAATCGATTCGAAATATCCGAAATCCGGCTGCTTTTTTTTACCCTGACACGTGCAAAGTGTTTTAATAATTCTAACTTAAAAACGTAGTTTTCAAGAGATACTATGATTCTGAATGGATTTTCAATTATTCGATTCTGAAATTGTTTACGAAACGAATGGTTTATACTTTTTTTTTTTTAGAAATGAATGAAGAATCGTTTCGTCTCGAAATAGTGGAGTTTACAGTCAGCGGATTTTTCAGCAGATATGAGCGAAAGTCTGAAATATATTTTTTCGACGATATTTTTCTATTTTAGGTTACAAGTTTCAGTAAAAAAAAAGAAACGTCTTACCCGCTCGGTCGTTCCCGATGTTTCAGCGTCTCGATCGCCTCAGCATCGACATAGTGGTAAGGTGGTCACCTCTGAAAAATAATTAAATACGTAATAATAATTCATAATAATTAAATACGTAATAATAATTCTTAATAATTAAATACGTAATAATAATTCATAATAATACATTTATTCTAGATGCTTTAATTGGTTCCTTCAACTGTTTCAAGAGAAACCTTTATTTTCCATCCCTCGAGGAGAGTTTTGGTGAAAAATGGGATTCGAAATGTTCACCCAAAAAGTCAACTCAAAATTCCAAGAAGAATCGCCATATTTTCCATAAACGTACGAACAAAACAAAACATCAAGCGAAATTTATTAATTTATTATCAATTGAATCTTGTTTACTTACAAATCATTAATAATTGTAATCAACATTGAAAAACCACCACCGGCGATAAAATAAAAAACCATCTTGGCGTTACAAATAATCCATTGTTCCATACTTTTCAACTCGCACATTTTTTTCCTTTTTAAAAACTTTCAACAACCATATTCGAATAAAAATCTTCAACTTTTGGGTTACTTATTCACTATCGATCTTTTTTTACGACACATCGAACTATCATTTTTGGAAAGATACATTTTTGATGAACCCTCCGTTGCACCAATCGTTCATTTTTAACGCTGTTTTTCGTAAATTTTTCTAGCGAAATTACTCTTCGTTGAAACGAACCGAAAAATGGAAAGGGGGACAGAATCGGGGTTTCACTGTACGGGATTTGCGTATTTTGACGTCACCTCCCCTCATCCTCCCGAGTGAAATCGCTTCGGCAAACGTATACGAGATTATTTCATACGGCATAATGAGGCTAAGCGGCGCTTTTACCTTATCAAAAAGTCCCTGCATAAAACATGTGCCCTCCTCGTGTGTGTTAATAAGCGGGGCGGAGGGGGGGGGGGGCGAACGTTGAAGAGTTGCGCGTACACGTTTACACTTGTATGAAAAATACTAAACGAGCCCGCATACGTCGAGTCTTACTTTGCCGATAAAAACCTCGCTGCGAGTTTCACAGACCGCCACACGCCTACCAGAATCCCTGGCTGCCTTTTTTTTCTCTACCCCCCTCCCTTTGCCCCCTTCGCCACCGCGCTGTCAAACTCACTCGAGATAGTGCAACGATGCTTAAGCTCCGGAGCGAAACGTGTCCGGCATTCCCCGAGTCGGAATACACAATATCGACTTCCGGCTCTCGTTGACGGGCTTCGCCTTTTACGAGAAACCTTCGGTGAACGCGATCGGCTGGCACTGCGAAAATCGACTCGTTTCGACGGATCCCGGCGTTCCAATTTTGTTTGTTTTTTTTTTGGCTTCTTTTTTCAAACGATCTCGTTCATTCCTCGATAGCCTTATACATATATTTCCATTGATTGTTCCATCCTATTTTCTCGGTTAAAATTAACTTTCCAAATCGAAGCTTTAGTCCGGTTGAATATTAATTTTTATTCAATCATTTTATAAATATTTCCTTCCTCTGTTTCGTAATGTGTTTTATTAATATTGAAGCGTGGGTAAGATTTATTGTATAAATAAACACATCGATTATTCGTTATTTAATAAATATTACTTCATCAAATGAAATCCTAACCGAACGTTTCATGTACCGAATAAATTTCGTGAAAATGGTAGTTTTTCCAATCGTATTTCATAAAAATAATATTAAACAGTTAAAACTGTAAAATAGGTAAAACCAGTAAATTTTATTTTATTTAATGTTTTTTTTTTGATAAATAAATATTATTTTATCAAACAATATCCTCACCGAATTTCAATAAAATGAAGATTGACAAGATCGAATATATTTGATAAAAATAGCCGTTTCTCCAATAGTAGCTAGAATTTAATTAAAACAATATTACACGGTACGAACTTTATCAAACTTCATAAATAATTATCCAGCGAATACTTAAATTCATTAATTTCGTCAACAACACTATTATTTACATACTCGTAAAATCTTTTATAAATTAGTATATCCGTATACACGGATTTGTTGATTTATTCGATGATATTTCTATCAGTTTACAATAAATTCTATAAATATTTATACGAGATTATTGATGACAGAGTAAATAAATAGATGATCGCGTATCCAATAAATATTATTTCGCTAATTTAAATTCATACAATAATTTAACATATACGTGTAGGAACTCGAGTGGTGGAACGTGCGGTCGCTCTCTCGTCCGGCAATAATTAATTATACCGAACCAGCCCGCACCCTCGATCTCGCGACTTGGCCGCGGGATCGATTACCGATATCACGGCTCACCTGCCGCGATAACGTCCAATTTTTATTGTTTTTCCATTTTTTTTTTCTCCACGGTTCATCATTCCCATGCCTCTCTTCTCATCGCGATTTACAGGTTCGTTTCCACAAACTTAGCGCTGTCATCCGCACTCGACCCGGTACAAACCTAGTTTCTCAATTAACGGTGCTCGCGCGTATTTCATTATTTTTCCAAATAAACGTGCTCTCAAAAACCAAACGTTCGAGAAATTCTAACGATTTTTCGATCGTTAGAATATTTTCGGTTTCTCGCAAAAAAAAAAAAAAAAAAAAAAAAAAAAAATTCTCGCGAGGACCAATATTAATCACAATTGAATAATTAGGAGAAGTGAAATTCATTTGAAATCGGAGGTATTTAATTTTCTCGATTTATGCAACGGAGGACCTCGTTTTCCGCCGGAGGGAGTTGCGCGCGTCGATTATCGGAGCGCGGACGTGGAGAGTTAGAAATCACGAAACGAAGAGAGAGAGAGAGAGAGAGAGAGAGAGAGAGAGAGAGAAAGAGAGAGAGATTCTAGAGGGGCCAGACGCGGGCATCTCTCGCAATCTCCTTCGATCCAATATCCGACGTTTTTTGACAGCAATTTCGGTCACGTCCGATAATATATCTGGATCATTAATATAAAGCCCTTCGCGTCGCAGTCTCCCTGCCGCGCGCTTCCATGCCAAGAGAGAGCGAGAGGGATAGAGGGAGGAGGGGGGCACACAGAGGGCGTCCCTCGCGGGGAAATTGCTTTTCAATCCCTGGTCTGGCTCGCCACACGCTGCTCTTCGCTTCGTCGGAAGATCCCGCGAGAGAGGGAGAGAGAGAGAGAGAAAGCACACGGACACACCCAGCTTGGCTGTACCATCGTTGCGACCTTTCGCTCCGTCTCACCATTCCGAAGCTTCCTGGACCCCTCTCGAACTTCCCCCCCGTCTCTCTTCGATACCTAAGCAAACACACCAAATTACTATTCCCCGGTGCTTCGCTGCGTTAATTCGCTCTTTCTCTTCGCTCACTCTCCGTCTCTCCTTTGTGTTCTCGCGGTCCGAAAAAAAACGAAAATCCTAACGAAAAGAAGACAAAAAAATATGTAAATGTAAACAAGAAAATGGACGAGCACAGGGGATCGGCGATTGTCGTTTTATTGAACGATAAATATTTATTCTCTAACAAAAATATCATTTCAATTAAGTAAGAAAATTATCCAAACAAAACCAACGCACGTTTCGAAGAGGTAATAATTATTTGCAAAAACTCCGAACGGTTACCCATAAATCTACGCGATACTAGAACCGAGGCAATTCAGAGATACGAGGCTTTAAAATCGACGTAACCTCAAAGTTTTAACTGATCGTCAAGTTGAAACGAATTTTTCGACGGCAAACCCAAACAAAGCGGATTTGCCTTTCTTAAATAAAAATAAATCAATAAATAGAAAATAAAAAATACCAACGCCTCCACTCCCGGGCCGCTTTCCGTTTTTATCATTCGAGCTAATCGTCGACCGTAACGCGTGCGACTCGCCGCGGTTAAACCGCCAATCACTCCCGGCCCGTTCGGAGATTAAGGGTGCGCACACTTGCCCACTGCGCACGGTTACCCCGATCGATTCCGGAACTCGGCCAGCGGGCGAGCAACGAAACGAAAAATATAAAAGTGCAAAAAATAAAAGAACGATGATAAAAAGAAAGAAAAAATAAAAAAGGGAAAAAAGAAATCGATCGTGAGGAGTGGGAGTCGCGTGTCGAGAATAGCAGTTACGCGAAAGTATGATGGAGCCGCGCTAAGCCCTCAAGCATCCATAATCGTATACGTTTCTCTTTCCTCCTCGTCTCGTTTTTTTGTCCTTTTCTTTTTTTTTACCGGTCGTGCACGCGTATGTCGATTAACGTGGAACAGAAGGGCGCGACTGGTGCGAATCGCGACGCGAAACGGTTCGCCTCGCGAGCCCTTTCTTACGATAGCAATCGCGCCGCCGTTATATATTTATATGTACATACGCGAGAGGGGTTGTTACAATACTCGAGAAAGATGGGCCTCCGGGCTCACGCACACGAGCCGACCCCCGCGAATCCCCTCCACGCCCGCGCACTCTCCGAAACACCCCGCCATAAAGAAGATCCCCTCAATCAGATAAAAAATGTATTATGGCCGGTATGATACGGAACTCGATACCTCGACGGTCGCTCCCATCTCGCGAGGAGACCCGCGCCGGGGGATGTTGCGCTCGCGGCCTCGCCTTCCCACCGATACACTCCAGCCTATCTACCAACTTCGAATACGTACACCCGCGAGACGCGCGAGCTCTTTCGACCGAAATTATCAAATTGTTCGCCCTTTCTTTCATTTTCTACTTTTTACATTGAATTTCCTTTATTCACGATTTATTTTATTTTTATCGAGTCCTTGCGATCGTTGTACATTTCATTTTGTTATTATTGAAAAATAATACTTTTGAAAATTGAAACGTGCAAAATCGACGACATTATCAATAACATTATTATTTTTCCACTTTTCAATATGCAACGATATTCGTGATTTTATTATTCATTTTTTTTATTCTTGAAAAATAACGTCTTTTCAAATTGGAACTTGCAAAATCGTTAACACGATTAATTGCAGAATTACTGTTGTATTTTTAAATATTGTAATATTCGTGATTTTCGTAAAAATTATTCATCAAATTTAAATTATTCGTATAACATAGTTATTGGAATTAAAAATCACAAGTATCGTTAATGGATATTACGATACTAACTGTTTCAACATTAACGAATAATATTTACGATTTTAATAAAAATTTTTGAGAAAATTCAAAATTATATTTTAAAAAATCACAATCATTATTCATCAAAATAAAAAAAAATCATTAAAAATGAATATCATCGGGCTAAAAGTATACCTAAAATAAAAAATCATCAATATCGACTCTTCCTAATACTGTTCAATTTAAATACCAATCCGAATTAATCAATATTGACAAAGACCCAATATCAACTGTATCTTAAAATCCTTCATCATGGAACAACTCGTACTATCCAAAGATTTTAAACCCAGCAATGACGCGTTCCATCCTAAACGAAAACGTCCTTTTCTAAACGGCTCCTCAAAAATCCTAATCACAATTTCATTTCCAGAATCATTTTTTGGTCGTTTTGTATAGAAGAGCCTTTGCAAAGAGATATATACACGGAGAGAATTAAATGTATATATCTAAATATATATATATATATCGCCGAGTACAGGCACGCGGCGATGTACGGATGTGTGTACGAGAACCGAGCGAGAAACGCTTCCCCCCCCCCTCTCCTTTCGGAGAACCGCCCGTATACCGCAAAACTCCGATCGGTTTATATCGAACGACCCCCGCGTCGGTTCCACACGTACACGTGTGCGCAGAAACGTATACGCGGCCACGCGTTTACGGTGCCTTTTCGGCTTCTCGTTCCGTCTTCTTCGACAGGCTTGCGCGCGGATATGTCACCCCCCACTCCTTCTTCTCTCTCTCTCTTTCTCTCTCTCTGTCTCCCCCCTCGCAAGACACTCTCGAGAAATTAGATTTACGCTTCTGTGCGGGAAAACGTGACGAATATGCATTTGGCTGGCACGGAGAAAGAGGGGGCGCGCGCAAGCTTCTCGTTCTCGCGAAGCTCTCGCGAGCACTTAACATTTTTCATTTTAAAACACTTTCATTTTAACATTTTTCATTATTAAAACACTATTATTTAAATATTGTTAGAAAAATATTATAAAAATACTATTAATAAAATATTAGGTGTAGTAAAAAGAAATTCATGATTTTTCCAATATAGATGGCTTTAGTTATATGTATCTCGCGTTGCGCAAGTCCGATCGGGTTACACACGATAGCGTTGGAAAGACGAGATTCGGTACTGGACAAACATTAGCGACATTTTTGTGATTGGTTGACTCCAGAATATAATAGATTTGTTTTTACTACGCGGGCAAAAATACGGGCCACCGGGCAGTCTCGCGGTACATCCGTTTGTGGCGTTGGCTACCGAGCTACCGCTCGACATCAAAGCCCGGTTCTGTACGTGTTTTATATACGTGTACGAGTCCTCGCCTTCGTATACGTATACGCGTATATTTTTTTATAGAAAGAGAGAAAGAGAGAGAGAGAGAGAGAGAGAGAGAGAGTGCATCGTGCATTGAGAGGCCGCGTGGAATTTGCCGGCGTAACGACCGGCATCCGGTTTGGCAAAAGTCGAGCCTGGTGTGTGCGCACGCGCAGATCGACCGCGTGACGCGTTCAAGACCCAAAAACGAAAGGAAGGAAAAGGTTGGTTGGAGGAACGAAAAAAAAACAACAACGTTGCATGAAATTGGTGACACGTGTGGAAGAGTCTGCACAGCAGGCTCGATAACTCGTCAACGTTACGTTTCGTACATGTGTACTATGGCGGATACCGAGAGAGAGAGAGAGAGAGATGCGAAGAGGATACTCGTGGGAATACGGCGGTTCCCTCTCGTCGTGTTTATCTAGCCGAGATCCGGAAGTTTTTGCGACACGTCCACCAACGTTTTAAAACCGGAGGTCTCCTTCTCTCTCTCTCTTTCATGCCCTCTCTCTCTCTCTCTCTCTCTCTGTCTCTCGATACTGAAGACTAGTGACTTTCTAATACCTAGTTGTAGGACTAATTACTATTTCAAGTCTTTCTGCACCCCGTCTTATTTGCGTCGTAAGTTAAACCCTCATCCAGGGCCTTTTAAAAAACCGTGGTCCTTACGAGCCTCGACTACTAAAACCTAAAAGAAAGAAAAAACAGTAAAACTGCGTCCAAGTATAAAACTATTGAGATTTTTATAATTCCCTTGACATTGTTGTTTTCATTTTCATTCTTCTTCCACCCTAAATATTATTATCATTATTTAAAAAACGTAAGCAATCAAAATTCTTATTTATTCATCGCACTGCTATTTCTACGTTATTCTTAAAGCTTTGAATGATCGTTACTACTATCATCGCTTTATCGATGTTATCAAACATACGTTTTACCTAATTCCAATAATACCGAATTCCAATCCAAACAGCTTTAATCAGAATTTTGTATTCCACGAGTGCGATATTTATTAAAGTATCCGAAAGCTTGCTGTCTCGATTGGAATCCTTTTGTATTCGTATCCATGGAACTTTTGAGCTACCCCGAAGTACTCCTCCCCGTTTCCTTACATTATTTCTCTTGGTCTCCCTCTTTCTCGCCGTTGAACGAAATAAAACGAGAAATTAATTTTCCGCGTCGGACGAGGTTCCGTGAGGATGACGAGTTCGGACGATGCGTGACGCCGAGCACAAAAACAGAGAACGGTTGTCTCTCCCTCTGTTTTTGTCGGGCGGTTTCCATCCTTCGACCCACGAGTCCGGACTCGGCCCGGCACTAATGACATTAGTGTAATTAATGTCATTGAATATAGTCACGTTGCCGAGACCGCGTACAACGTTACTCGCTGCTGTGTTGAACGCACCCTGTATTAGTACATTACTCCCTGCGTATCCTCGCCCGCGCTTGCACTCCTCTATCTTTCCCTAGACCATGCGTGTCTGTATGGGTCGTCACACCGCGACGCGATCCCCGTAACACGCGCCGTTACCCTTGGATTACCGGGAAAATCGCGCTATATTCGCGTATTACTCACTCCCCCCCCCCCCCCCCCCCCCTCCCCTCACCTCCCCTTGCCGTCTCCTCTTTACTCTTCTCGTATGCGTTCACTGCGCATACGAGAATCGTCCTGCGCAATGACGAACCGCGATAGCCTTTTCATTCACCTGTAACTCCCCTTCGCTATTTTATTTTACACCACTCAAAATTATGGACTGAAACGTTTTTTGAATTTTTGTTTTTTTTTTTTAACGTGTGGTGAAACGTCGTTCATACGTTTTTGGCATTAATATTCGACATTTTTTAATCCCTGATATATTCTGTTTGTATATAAATATGGTGAGAAAATTTCATTGTAAGTTATTTTTTTTTTGTTTTTTTTTTTTTTACGTCGGATCTGACGGATATTTCTGTATCCTTTTAAAGACGTAGAATTGATGTTTGCATTATTGGAGGGCAACGATGTTTATTCCCGAAATCTCTGTTTTCACCGTTGTACAAAATTTGATAGCTGCTTTTATGCAAAAGAGTTTTGGGAAAGATTTTATTGCATTTTTTATTTGATTGACGTTTCGTCGTTAATTCTTTACGAACGTTGAAATTTGGATGTCAAGAAAGAAACCATAAATAATTTTGTATTGAGAGAATACAGCTGAGCGTTTTAATTATACATTCATATTCGTAAAATAACAGAAATATCCTTTCGGCAAGGAAATACGCTCGTATTTTCAAAATTAACGTTTTTCTGCCAATATCAAATTTATACAGCTAATCATCATTCTCTTTTGTTTGGATGTACAAATTATTTTTTTTCCCGTAATAATATTAATATTAATAATCATTATTATTATTATCAATGTGGGAAAAAAATAATTTGTACATCGAAAGAAAAGCGAATTCTAATTGGCTGGATAAATTTGATATTGGCAAAAAAAACGTAGATTTAAAAAAAAAGAGCGTATTTTCTTTCTAAAATGGAATTTCTATTATTTCAATAATAATAATAATAATAATAATTATTATTATTATTATTATTATCCATCAACTTCCCAACGCCAGTAAGCAACAAATGGCTGAAAATCAATATTTTTCTCGGCAGTAAGAAACATAGAGTGAGACGGGTTACTTGGATCGAACATCGGTTCGGCGAAGTTCACGATCCAACCACAAAAAGTCCATAAAAATAATAAAATTACGGTTACCGCGGAACGGACGGTTTCAACGAGGGATGTACGAACTAAAGAGTGTTTCGTTGGTGGCTTCGACATTCGTGCGCATTGTCGGCTCCGAACGAACCGCGGACCGTTTCTAGAGATGAAAAAAGGCCAAACGAAAGCAGCCTCGAGTACCGAGGAAAGAAATATATTCGTTGCAGCGTTGCTCCTTCTCTCTACTTTTTTCTCTCTTCAATTTTACGACGTTAAAAAGATTCTCGTTCGCGGAATGAATTTTCGAGGTTATACAGGCGCAAAATCACCGGGAAAGTTGGTGCCCGGCGAGCTATACGAGCCACACGTATACATCGAGTGTAAGACGAATCCTGGCGAGGTCGTTCGCGTATTGCCGCACCATTGCGGCTCGTGGTAGCACGAAAAGCGTTTAATTCATTACGCAAATTGAAAAAGTAAATTGCCTTAGCTATGTTCGGGGAGAAGTATAGGGAATAGGGCGAGCTGAAAGAAAAAAGAAACTTTATGTATATACGTATACATATATATATACACACCCGAGGATCGCGATTCTTGCTCGCGGTGAACTGACGTACGGCCACGAAAATATTTAATTAAATTCACGACCGCAAAGACGCAACGGCGCCCTGAGAGAACCGAAGAGCGAGCGAGAGAGACAAATATATATATATATATATATACGTATACTTATATATGCGTATATATAAAGAGAAAGAATGGGGGGGGGGGTGACTGTATCCTCCACCAGTCGTACATTCCACATTTTCTTCCGATACTTTCCGCCACTCCTATTAATACCAATGTTCTCATCGTTTTTTTCGGCAGGGGAAGGGCAGGGGGGGGGAGGGATAATCGACGACAACTTTTGTGTCGAGAGTACAGAAGAGAAGTTGCCATACGTGTGTATAGAAGAGACGATAATCCTCGAAGGATTAATACTTGGAACGGACGAAGCTCGAAACGTCGTGAAAAGGGCCCAGACCGAACGGATAGAAAATTCAATGAGAGAAAAACGAAAAAAAAAAAGTAAGAACAAACGAGGTTCGATCGATCGAGCGAGCGATAAACATTTTAACAGCGAGAAACGGAGTGAAAAAAGTCTCGGTGTGTATCGGACACTCTGGAAGCGTTTTTTTCTTCTTTATCTATCTCTCCTTCTCTCTCTCTCTCTCTCTCTCTCTATCCCTCTATAACCCTCTTTCGATCGGTTCTTTTTTTTCCTCGTCGGCTCGTTTTCTCTGTCTTTTTGTTATCCCATCACAGCGCCTCTCACTTTTCGTTATCCTATCAAACCCACCTCTCTCTTCTCCTCTCTCTCTCTCTCTCTCTCTCTCTCTCTCTCTCTGGCAGCATCTCGCAAGTCGAGCTTTCTCGCGCGTGCCAGAACTATATATCGGCCGACACTGCCGCAAGAGCGGGCCCGCAATACCGAGTGCATTTAGATTGAAAACTGAATTTTACATTCACCCGATGTTTGGCAATAAATATCGACGTTCTTGTTTTCTTTTATTCCCCGTCCTTTTTTTTCCTTGCCTCGCGTTACTGCCGCGCTATGCAAAAGAGATAAAAAAAAAGAAAAAAGAGAAGAGAAAAAGAAAAAAGAAAAACGTAGAGAAAAAAAAGAAGACTACGAAAAAGGAAAAAAAAGAAGCGAGCACATCGACGTTATAAATTCATCAATTCAGGGACTCGTATTACTCGTGACCCCCTCGTATGGATAGTGGAAAAAAAAAAAAAAAAAAAAAAAAGTAAA
>JAPYZI010007858.1:0-2500 GCA_030523105.1 Ophioninae sp. A BG-2022a
ATAAAAATATAGGTACCATGTAAGATGGTACCATAAAAATATAGGTACCATGTAAGATGGTACCATAAAAATATAGGTACCATGTAAGATGGTACCATAGTGCAATCAAAATGTAGGTACTATGTAAGATGGTACCATGGTACCATCAAAATATAGGTACCATATAAGATGGTACCAAATATAGGTACCATCAAAATATAGATACTATGTGATATGGTATCAAATATAGGTACCATCAAAATATAGGTATCATGTAGTATGGTACCAAATAATCATGGTACCATCAAAATATAGGTACCATGTAATATGGTACCATTGTACCAAAATATAGGTACCATGTAAACAAATATAGATACTCTTCGTTGATCACTCCAAAGCCATCGCGCGTCTTTTTCGTAATCATAAAAAGGACATACTCGACGAATCTTTTTTGTTATACGGCAATAAAAATGGCTTCGATCCTTTTTTGTATTTATTGCACAGTCGTTCCAAAATTCTTTCGATAATAAATCACTATTTTGACAAACTTGAATTTTTTTTCTTCGCGACGGACGAAGAAAAATATTCCCCAAGGGCTTTTTTTTACGAGCGATTAAAAAAAATCACGGTTTCTTTTTTCGTTTTTCTCAAAAGAATCTCGGATACTCATATTCGTTCGATATAAAAAAATCCTGAATAGGACGTTTGCGCGAAACAAAAAATTAAGAATTATATTTTTGTCTTTTGGTAAAAACAAAACGAACAGCGGAATACTGTTCCGAAGAAAAAACAAGTTTCTTTCATACGATTACTACAAAAAAAAATTATGTAACGCGCGGGAATAAACGTTAAAGAATATTTTTTTGATGTTTTTTTTTTCATTTTTCGTTTATTGTTTGCTCATTGGATTTCCATCCGTCAAAGCCGATGCGCCAATTTATTTTGTAACTGCGGGGCATCCGTGTTTTAAATCTAATACAAGACGACGAAATTTCCATCGCTCGTGTAAATTATACAAAAAAAAAGCATCGTACTCAAAAAACCGATAAAATTTGTTTTTTTTTTATTCAACAGTGATAAATAATATATTTCTCGAGTGGCGTTTCCTCGAGTTTGGGTCATCTGTAGAAATATCCATATAGATCGATATACATATATATTTAAAAAAAAATATATATATAACTAACTAGAAGAAATACTGTACAATTAATGACTTGCGAGGGAAAAGTTTGCGCGAGGTTCTTGAACGAAAAAAAATTCTCGAAGTCACGTTGCGCAAGGTTACGCAATCTTCCTTTTTCATAATCGCGCAAAGTCTGTAGATATTGGTATTCGCCCTTAAAAAACGATTGCTGCAGTAATAACTTTTCGGGAAAAAAAAAAACTCGAACATTATTGTCTCATGGGGTGGGGTAGGAAACCCTAACTTCGATTCACGAGAAAGCTTAAATTCCGAATTTTCCAAAACTTCTTAATATTCCGAAACTTCACATTTTGTAAGGCTTTTGCTGGTATTGGCTTTAATTTTATTTACTTTTTTTTAATAAATATATTAATTTAATTTAATGAAATAATTGATAAATTAATTTATATTTTATTAAGAAAATTTGAATGGAAAACGAATTTGAATATTCCGAAATTACAAATTTCGGAAAACTCATGCCATCGAAACCATAACAAAATTCGTAGTTTTGGAATATTGAAATTCGTTTTCCATTCAAATTTTCGAAATCAAATTTAAATTAATTTCTCAATTATTTCATTAAATTAAATTGATATATTCATTTAAAAATGTAAATAAAATTAAAGCCCATGCCAGAAAAAGCTTTACAAAATTTGAAGTTTCGTAATATTAAAATTCAGAATTTTAGCCTTCTGGTTAATCCGGTTAATCGAAACGTTGAGTTTTCCGAGCATTCCGATTTCCTACCCCCACCCTGTCTCATCACAGGAGGAACTAAATAAGAAAAATAGAAAAAAAAGAGCGTGAAAAATTTGACGAGAACCTCGCATTATCGTTTCATACGAATTCCCCCCCGATGAAAAAGAAATAAAACCCGTCGTCTCGACGTCGAGTTATCGAAAGGATTATTTTGTTTCGTCGGGTTCTCTCTCAATTATGACGTCACATTTACCGACCGTCGGTGCATCGATTCTCGAATAATCGTTTTGCCGCGTAAGCGCTGTACCAACGTCGATATCAACGGAATTCCGTTCCCGATCGTCGATAAGCTCGCTCGGTAAGGTAGAATTTTCGCGTCGGTAAGATTCTTCGCTCGAATTTTCGTTTCCTCTCGTAACGGTCCCGTGATTTTTGAATCCTTCTTTTCGAGGGTTATCCTCAATCTTTTCGATAACGTCGAGATTAATCGCATTTTTAATAGCTTCAATATCATTCGGTCGATTACCGACGGAGAATCGATCGGCCTCGAGGTTCCTCGCTTCGATACTCGTTCGATCAGCCTCGAGTTTTTTCATCTCGTTTCTCTCGGTCAAAACGTACGCTGTATTATCGATACCG
>JAPYZI010007858.1:7500-10049 GCA_030523105.1 Ophioninae sp. A BG-2022a
TTATTAACAATTAAATAAGGTTTAGAAATTTTTTGAAGTGAAAATATATAATAGAATAAAAGTTATAGTGGCCGACAGAAAGATATCAAGTAAAAGAGGTGCTTGACGATGACCAAGATTGCGGCTGATCTGCATATCGGAAATCAAAAAATCAAACGGCATTTCAATCTTCATATTTAAGACTAGCGATTTACGTAGAGTGAAATCTAAATTACAAAAATTGACTTATTTATACACTTTTGAAAATTACATTCTATTTTTACTCTTCTTTTCTTAAGGTTTTCGCTCGTAGAAAAAAAACTATCAAAGCAATCATAATAATCCTATGCCAATCGCTGGATTATAATATAGTAAAGATGCTGTATAAATTTGAACAAGATCGGTGCAGTAGTTTCTGAAATATCATGGTTACCGTTTTGAAAAATGGTGTTTCGAGAAAAACGCGTTTGAAAGTTCGCGCATGTGCCACGCGCGCTCCGTATACCTGCTCCGTTCCAGGGCCGTAACTTGTACACCACTTCGAATATCGAAAAATCCTTTAGCACACATTTTTTACACATGTGGTCGACGTAATTTACGAAGAAAAAAAAAGATCGATTTTTTCGACCCGAGAAACTAGAGGACCTCCTTAAGCCGGCTTCCATTCTACCACCGACGAAGCAGATGTAGGTACGTACGAGGTGTCGCAACACCTTCCGAATAGCAACGATTTTCAAATAACTCGTAACTCAGAAAGGTATATCGCTCTAGGTCTCTCCCTCGATTACCCTAGCATTTCTGACCGCCAGACTTTTTATGTCTCGAGACGAACTTCTGATAAATATACAGGGTGACCGGAAATTCGACCTATTCCTTCAAAGGGGTTATAGTAGAGGTCATTTGCAACAAAAAATATCCTATCAACTGGGGGTCGAAAATTGATGGTTATTGAGATATTGATGTTTTCATGTTTTCTGAAGAATTTCCCGACTTTTTGCCCAAAATAAAAAATTATGAAAAAAATACGCTATTATAAACAACGATTTGATACTTTTCTGAGAGACCAAGACTTAGCGATGTACGCACAGTTCAATACATATTTTTTAAGAAATAAAGAGAGATTCCGGAGAAAGATAAAATAAATTCAGTTAAATTAAATACTCAAGGCTTTTTGATTTTCAGATTATGTAAAGTTTGGATGCAAAATTTGTTTTTAAATGATCGCTAACTCTTGGTCTCTCAGAAAAGTATCAAATCGTTGTTTATACCAGCATATTTTTTCCATAATTTCTTATTTTAGGCAGAAAGTCAGGAAATTCTTCAGAAAACCTAAAAACATCAATATCTCGATAACCATCAATTTTCGACCCCCAGTTGATAGGACATTTTTTGTTGCAAATGACCTCTACTATAACCCCTTTGAAGGTATAGGTCGAATTTCCGGTCACCCTGTATATAGACGCAGAAACTTTCGGGAAAACATGATTGACCGTGAAGCCATTGTTCGACAACGACAAGTGTGTTTCTTACCCGCAACTCTCTATCCTGGTAGTGACTTTGGGTTTGAGTCCTGGTTCGCACGGATGCATTTGGCTCATAGTGTACACGAGCTCGCTTTCAGCCCCGGGACAACTCACATCCATGACGACTCTTTCCGGAAATTGAACGGTCATTCGGCCCACCGGAACCAGCAGAAGGAGAAGCGCTGCAGCGCCCCCGAACGACGAAAACAGGGACAATAGAATCTACATATTTTTTTGTCCAAAAATATATATATCTATTTTATTGATTTATTTGTCTTTGTAAGGAAAAGCCATTAAAATTGAACAATAATTAACAGTTGTAACCTTAAAGTTGCCTATTCGATCGGCGATCATTCCGGCCACTGGGGGCATAACGATCGCGACAAAAGGCGTTACCGCACCCATTATGGCTGTCTCCTCGACGTTTATGCCCAATTCTCTCATGTGAATCGTCAAGTACGGATAGAGAACGTACAGAGCTGAAAACAAATCGCCCCTTCAATTATCCGTGTTACGTACAACCGGGATACAACCGAACGTGAACGCTATTTTCAACGTCACCGGGTCTCCTCATCGAAACGTCGTTTTACAACGCCCGGATAAAAATAATATTTAACGACTCGAATTATTCGATATTATTCGTTCGTACGAATAATAAACAAATCCGACAAAATAATACATAAATAATAAAATACATGTTTTTGCTTACTTTTTAATCTTTAAACGAATAAATTATCATATTTTTATTCAATAAATTAAAAAATAATAATTCTAATGTAATTTTATTGCAATCGGACGGGATTCTTACCGGCTATAACGAAAACCTCGTTGTTTCATTTTAATTGTTAAAAATAAATTTGTTTATGTTACGTAATTCTAGTTTGTACACAAAATTGTAGGAAAACTGGAATTACGTTACGAAAGCACATTTATTTTTAAAATATAAAGTAATAAAAAATAAATAATTAATAAAAAATAAATTTGCTTATGTAACGTAATTCCAGTTTTCCCACAATTTTGTGTACAAACTGGAATTACGTTACACAA
>JAPYZI010007863.1:0-10823 GCA_030523105.1 Ophioninae sp. A BG-2022a
CTAGTAATAATCGCCTTTACTGTTGGTTTAACTTGAAAAGTATGTATTTCACAGCGATTCCCGCTTAGGGGGATCAACTCGTACTACTTTCCCCTATAAGCCCGACATTCATGCATAATAACTTCAGTGGGTACCCGGGTGCCTGGTTAGTGAACGAAGGAGGTATTAAATTTGATAGTCAATAACTGTTATTAAATAATTGATTATACAAAAAATTGACAAAAATTGGGTTTCAAACTACTTAAATTTCGGGGATACAGTTTTTTAAAGAAAAAACTATATAACCGTAATTCTATCTGCAAAGCTGAAATGGATACCCGGCTACCTGGTCATTGACCGAACGGTTAAGCACACGCATCGATCCAGTTGTGAATTTTTTACACAGTTTTTCTCCTCCAATAAGGACTAATATTGGGGTTTGTTTAATTACTTCAATGCGGAAAGTTACAAAGGAGCTATTGCGATATAAATATAGTTTTTTGTTTGTATGAATGAATTAATTATCGAATCGCTGGAAGAAATTACTATAATGAAACGTCCACTTGTAAATCCTTCAACCGGTCTGTAGCGGGTCAAATAATTGTTCGGCCGGTATGCGCGTATACGATCTTTCGCTATAATAATTCTAAACTAACACGATAATCGAGCTTGATTTATGTACGTATTAATTTGGAGGGTTGCGCCTCGTAGGTTTCTTGCCAGTATCACGAGAGCGTTACCAACTGCGACGACTTATTAACGACCCTACAGTCTAGGGCTTTAAACGCTCCGTTAAAGTATTAAAAGCCTCGCGATAACCGGAAGGCTTTATGGGACACTGTATTTTACGTAACTTCCGTTAGCTTTTGCTCAGCCCTGCTATATATACGGCAAGGCGTAAAATAGCCCGGAAACTGACTTATGCACGTAAGGAGAGGAGACCTCGTGAAAAAATAATTCTCGCTTTGGGTTATACACTTTGTAGAGGGGAGCCGTTCCTAAATTTATGGTTCTCTTGTCATCAGTCGTGTGATCCATTCGTCCTACTTGAATATCCGTTGTATATACCGCTACTAATTTTAATACGTAGGTCGCAGTAGTACGGTAAAACGATTTATTCATCATGCGTTAGAATGTTCACTGTCTTGTACAAATGCTTTTTTTAATAAGAATTTTTCATAAATTTTTACTTTTTAATAATTGTCAAATCGGAAAATATTTTAATCAATTTTATGTTGTCAATTATAAAAATGCCGATATAAATGTACCGATTTTTATTTTAACGTGTTGAACCCATAGAAACTTCACATTCGTCTAGTAGCCCGTATCTACTCGAAACAAATGACACGAATGACAAAGCGATGAATCCTGTTCTCTATCTTTGATACTTCCTCATTTCGTATCAACCTTTCCAATCCCGCGCAGGCATAACGATTACGCGAACAATGAGAGAATAACGAGGATGACGCAAAGTTACGATGCGGGTTGCCATCGTTCGACGTACGATGCTCTATTGAAATTTTCAAGGCCAGAAAGTACTAACGCCATTTTTCAATATGTACTCTGGGCTCTGCAATTATTTGGCTTGTTAAAAATAAACGAATGTTTATTACCAGCTAGCTAATACCGTAATTAGTATTTAATTATTTTTCATTATTAATTCGCTTTTCCATTTTTTCAAAATTATTATACATGCACATTAATTTTCATCGAAGATGCCAATAATTCTTTTATATGTTTTTTATTTTGTTTCACCGCAAATTTAATTATTACCGATTGTACGTTTTTATTTTTAATAAAATATTTTCATCACACAAGGATAGTTACTTTTTTGCCTTCAGGTGTAATATCGTTTTTCGAATGACCTCAGCGAAAAAGAAATATACATACATAAAATATAGCCTTTTCAACAACCTTGAAACGTTTATTCTTTCGAGCTAGTCACCCCCGTACGAATTTTTGGACGGGGATTTTGAATGTCACGTTATGCGTAGCTAAAGCTAGAATCCTCGTGTATTGAGAGGTACTACCAAATTTCAAGCCCCTCGAGTAACCAAAGTTATTCGAGGGGTGAGCTGACTACTGGTTAGCACTTTGTCGAGCTTGTTTGCTCCGCAATTTCCCGTTCGCCCTTTTTCTCAAAATATTGTCTCGCCCTTCGTTATCCTTTATTCGTACATTTTTGGTCGTTTGCTTTTTTAAGATTTATTTTTTTAAATTCTTGGTGTACAATTTTTTTTTTTACTGTAAACCCACTTCTGGTTCTGGCGCGTTGCGGTGGTGTCCAATTCCCACCTCTTTGCATAAAGTCATGTATATAATTATATTGAAGGTGGATGTGTCGTTGGACACATGGGACGGGGTAGCTCGTTAGAAATTCACTGGGGTGTAGCAGGAAGGGTAGTTTGCTCGAGTAGCATCAGCGACAGTAGCGCCAGATGCTCTCAGAGGGTCACGAAAATCAGAGATTGGTGCACCCAGGAGATACCTCCACTAACAAAGATCTCAACTACTACTTGTCCCTTGTTCCCTCATGGTGTGCCGCATCGTTGCTCTTTTTAATTGTGGAAAAACGAGTCTACGGAGAATTTTTTCAGGAAAATTCCGCGACGAAATGCTCTACAGGAAGTCTCTCACTACTTGGGCTGCTTGATTCAAAAGCACACTTCGAGAATAATATATTTTCACAAACTGAATGCTGGTATGCCTTTCTGGAAACCCAATATGGTGCAAATTAGAAAACAACGTTCCCAATCCATTTTTTTTTCGAACGTGGCCGCCTTCCAAACGCAAATCAATCTCGAACAAGATTAGCTGCTCATTTTTGAATTTCTTTAAGGCACAACACCACTGTGACGGTTTCAAAAAATCGATTTTTTGAAAACCAGCTAGAAAAATCTAATATACATTTAAGATTAAGATGCCGTTGGACCCAGTTCGAAAAAACAATTATTTTCGGAAATATGGAATATTTTGTGGAGCGGTGCAGCGCTCCGTGACGCTCGAGGTCCCGTGCAGCTGCGCGCCTCAGGGTCGGCAGGTATACCGGGCCTTTTCCAGATCCTGCGGGTTTTTTCCAGATATTCTTTTGTCTCCCTTAATAAAAACCGTCTATTGTTATAAATATAGTTTCGAAAAAAACCATAGGTGGCGATAATTGAAACATTTTCAAGGCAGGTATAGGGATAGCGTCATAGCGTCAGTTTGCGAATCGAAGCGACGCTATTCGTGCCATAGAAAGCGTACGCCGGGAAAAAGGGAACAAAACGGAGCTATGTGACGAGGAGTCGAACGCAAATTTCGAATCGAAAACCTCAGAACCGTTATAGCTCCGAAAATGGTTCTGCAGAGTGTGTGAGCATGTCGGCGAAAAAGTAAAAATCGTCGGACGATTTAGAGATCGGTGTTACTAACGATTTCGGTTATCGTATAATACACCTCGTCAATGCATTGAACATTATATCAACGTTAGTGAAGTGCAAAGTGTGTGATCGCGATATAAAGTTCACTGAAAAAAGTTTGCGCGGACTGGGATTCAAAATCGAGGTCGATTGCGGCCATTGCGGACAAGTGCAAATCAATTCGTGTCCTATGATTGACAATGCATACGAAATAAATCGTCGGATCGTATTTGTGGATCGTACATTGTGCCAACATACAAAATAAATCGTCGGATTGTATGCGTCTTCTTGGCGTCAGTTTGAATGGCCTGATGAAGTTTTGTGCATTTATGGACCTACCACGCCCCATATTTCAGTCTTTCTACGATCGAATCTTAAATTCTATTTCGATTGGCACTAAACCTGTGAGCACAGTGAGCAAACAAAAGGCTGCACTTGAGGAGGAGAGAATTTGGTTGGAAAATGAGGTGGAGGACGGAATTATCGTTTTAGGCGACGGATCGTGGCCTAAGCGCGGTTTCAGCTCGCTTTTCGGCATAACATCGTTAATCGGCTGGTACATTAAAAAAGTGATCGACGTTATGGTGAAATCGAAATATTGCGAAGCTTGCGAGCATTGGGAAAAAAAGAAAGCATCGCGGAGTACTGGGAATGGAAAAGTGCCCACGACGATGAGTGCCAGGCGAACCATAGCGGCTCCTCCGGAAAAATGGAAGTCGGCTCAACTGTCGAAATGTGTCAATGGTCTGAAGAGCTCTATGGCATAAAATATAAACATTATATTGGTGACGGCGATTCTAAAACATTTTTAGGCATTTCGAATAGCGATCCATACGACGGTTTGTCGTATGGAAAATAAAAAGGATTGTCTGGTAGAGGAAAGCTCACCGGAAAATTGATTTACGAGTTGAGCACATATTACGGCTTGGCTATTCGGAGGAACAGCGATAATGTTGAAAAAATGACGAAGGCAATTTGGGCATCTATCAAACCTAAAATATCCACAGATAGTGAGCCACAGATAGTGAGCATGACGATTGCCCAGAGGGAGCCGAGTTGTGGTGTTCGTGGCAGCGAGTGGTTGTAAGCGGTAATATTTCTGAATATCGCCATAAGCCGCGTCTTCCTGAGGAAGTATTGGAGGCAATTACGCCAGGCTTCGAAAATTTAAGCAGAGACGATTTGCTGCAGCGTTGTCTGGGCGGCTTTATGCAAAACAACGAAAGTTACAGCAAATCAGTTTGGGCAATAGCCCCCAAGTGTCAGTCCGGGAGCAAAAAATCGTGGATATTCCAGCTGATATCGCGGTATTATTATTCAATGATGGCCTGAGAGGCCTCATGAAAGTTTTCGAGACGGTGGGGATAACTATCGGCCCAAATTGTTTCAATTTTTGCGTTGAAACCGACGCGGCGCGGATCGAGCTGGCGGAGCGCTCGCTCACAGACGCTGCAAAAGAGGCAAGAAGAGCCTCTACAAGTTTGAGAAAAGATGGTTGGGACAATGATTTGCTTCTTGAAGGCCAGCTATATGGTGCCGACATCGCCGATTAAGGTAATTCGATCGAGTTTGGCTGAAGCCAAATTTCATCCGTAATTTAGATTTATTTACATATAATTTAACCATATGAAAGTTATGATAAATTAAATTGTTGCATAACAATATATCATAAGCTTCTTTTAGGCGTATAAATGAGTTAATAATGAATACCCGGAATAATGACGAAGACTCAACTTGACTACCTCTCTACACGTTAGGGACCGAACTAACCTAACCGTACACATCAGTTACTAGATTGCATTCGCGAATTTTGTTTTAAAGAAAATAGAGCGGGTGCGTGCTTTGACAGGCCGCTTCGCAAAGAAATCTCGCGTTATTTAACGTTTGACTAGTAATGCTGCTTTAAAGCAGTATAATGAAGAATAGAAGGAAAACAGGGCTCGTCTCAAGACGCGCGCGACTGCGCCGCCATGTTGTTTCCCCTACTGACTCCTGCTAGCGAGAGAGATCCGGTGTATGAAGAGGACAAAGACCGCGGACTCGTATTAATTATTGAAATATTTAAAAACCCCGTGGTAAATCGACTAAAAACGTTGATTACGATAGTTCTCGTGTCACCTAAGCATTATGCCCTATAAAGGCAATATAAAGTTATTTATTGATTACCCTCAGACTACATGTTAAATTTACTTAAAATTTAGCGGACATGTAGAGCAAGATCAACTATTTCGATTAAATTAATAAAAAACAGGGTCTAAAACGTGAACCTCAATTCGACCGAACTACCTGAAACTTAACAAACCTGAAACTTTAAACGCGTTTTTCTGGACATCACTTTTTTGAGTGCGGCACGCAGCAGAATTCGAGCAATTTTTATCAGATCAACTTCAAATTTGAACTGCATCAATAAATCTAGATTATCTAAAGAAGTACATAGGATTTTTTTTGATATCTCAATAATTATAGTCTATTTTATTATAGTCAATAGTTATAGTCTATTTTCGACGAGAAATTTTGCTCGAAAATCATCCTTCAATTTCAAAAGCGTGCCTATTTTTTAAAAATCACTATTTTTTCAAATCCCTACGTACTTCTTTTCAAAATATCATATTATTAACGAAAACACTCGGTATTTTTTTTCAGATCGACGTTGAAGAGAGTTCTGCTGCGTGCCGCGTACCACTGCAGAGGGAACAGTAACTGACGCGGGAGCTTACCCCGGCGACAGCATGGGGCGTAAAAAATGTGAAAAAAATTTTTTATGTATCTTCAATAAACAATGAACAAAAGAAAAAAAAACTTTTTCGAATATCTCTTTTTCGCACAAAAAAAAATTCTTGAAAAATGGCAAAAAACCAGAGGGTCGCAGTGGTGTTTTGCCTTAAACGAAATAAAATAACAAATGAATTTACGAGGTCCGATTTACTTAGATTTCGAAAGAATCCTCTACGAAAAGTGGACAAAAAATTCTTGAAAAATATATCTGCTCGGAAGTTCCACTTTGTGCGGAAGCTCGCAAAATTTACTTTCTTCCATATTTTTGAATATATTTTTCATCGCATGAAAAATAAAACAGCTCTTTTTTATTTCTTTTTGGACTTCTGAAGATGGTTTTCAAGAAGAGAGCGTCGAATAGAACAGCGTGGATCAACTCTCAACCTATATCTGTGTTTGACTTCGTATCTCAATTACTTTACCTCGTTAAGGAAGAATCGCGACTGAGGGAAACGCACCAAGATGATGAAATGTCACGGAATACGGTTGTTCTTATTTGAAGCCATGCCTAACCTCTCAAATTCTGAATTACAAGCGAACCCGCAGCCCCAACAATTTTTGTCTCCGTTTCAACTTTTTAATTACAATAGAGAAGGAGCGGTACACATATATAGGGTGTAATACGAGGAATCGACCGAATGAAGTCAACCAGTGAGAACCCTAATACTTATCGGCTCAACCCCTACGTATGTCATGTATATTTTCAGTCGCACGTAAGTTATATTCGTCTTCTCTGTTTTGTTTTTTTTGCAATATAACAAATTTTCGAAACTTCGTAAACACACCTCATTTGTCAAGTCTACTATCGCGATTTCTCTCTCTCTATCCCTCTCTCTCGCGAGAGAGAGGAAGAGAGAGAGAGAGAGAGAGGAAGAGAAAATAGAATCTGTATCATTAGTTGTAACGACGAGAAAATCATGTTAACTGTGACGAAAATCTTGAACATAACGTCGACAACGACGATGCGAGCCCTCGCATCTCCTCCTTCAATTTGTTTCATTTTTTTTGTCTTTCCGCGTATATGGCATATTCTCGAGGATTCGTGACATTTTTTGTGCTTTTCCGCAAAACAAGATACCATCACCAAGATTGTGTTTTCCTATTCGTTATTCCGTCTTCGTTAAGGTATTTCTTCTTCGCCCTCATTTCTCTCAGCCTCTTCCTGTCTTATTTCCTCCTCTTCTCTTTGCTATACTCCCTTCCGCTCTTTCTCTATCATCGTCCTCACCAAGTTCTCAATCCGAGTTACCTTGTGGTTTTTCCCAAGCGCAAACTGTGTTAACCAAGCGTATATTCAACACGACGAAGGTGCGAAGGGTCTAGGGAGAATATCCAGTTTTTTTGAACTACTGGAACTTTTTGAGTGTTTCAAACACGATTCGAGATGAGGAAAAGCGAATGTCAAATTTCTAAGCTCATTAAAAATGTTATGTTTATATTTCTGGTCTGATAGTGCACCGATTGGATTAGAGCGACTGTTTCTTACCGATTTGAGAAATTAAACATTGTTTCCTATCCTATGATTTTCTGACAGTAAACAGAAACTTATAGTAATTAACACTCAGTTTCAAAATATTTATATAACCTACAATTTAATGTTTTTTCGTGTTCCTAAATTAGGAGGTTTGTCTTGAGGACACGGGGAGATTGACCCAACCTCACATATGCTCGAGCCTCATTTTTCTCTTCAGCAGTCAATATTTTTACGACGAATCAAGTATTGCGGGGAAACTGCGGAAAATTCGTGCTAGAATTGATGGACCGCTAATTTTTCCGATTCCTAGATATATTTTGACTTGTTAGTGGTTTGTTCATTCTCACCACGTCAGTATATATGTCGGAAGTCTCAGAAGCAATATGTTTTCGCTGATCGGTTTTCGCCAACCGATGCCCGACTAAGCGGTCACCGCTCCAAGTATTTACTTTTGTAATCTTTTTTTTCATTATAACCGCGTCGGCATTTTCCAGGTCTTTCGTATTATCGACAGACGTCCCAGAGCTTGTGCGAAAGCCTGGAATTCTTCAGGCATATATACGATATCCGGACTTTTCGCCATTCCCGAAGTTTCCACTGAACTCTTGATTCCGTCAACGTTATATTTGTCGCTTCGGCGAAGCCGATTCCGCATTTCTGCCTCTTTTCATTCCGAATTCTGATATCCAGCTGTGCGATGTAACTCATGCGCCTTATACCTTAACGAAAGGTGGATCGAGAAAAACATATCTGGCGCGTGAGATCCGAGAAGGGTGAATTCCGATCGCGGGAAGAGTTCAACTTTTGGTCGGTCTTGAAAGACGAAAAAGAGTCTGTGACAGTGACAAGCCAGAAGGAAGAATCCTCCCACCTACCCTAACTTTCATCGGCGTTCTGGTTTTTATTTCTTTTTTTCTTTTCTCCCTTCGCTTCTTCGTTTGTGCCTCACAAACTTCTCCGATGCTTGAACGAGGTGGCGAGGGTTCCGACTTTTGTGCTTCCCGGAAAGAAGTATAGAGACCTCCGGATTCGTTTTATTTTTCCATTGCTCGACTACTGTTTTCATCGTAACGCCGAGAAGTTTAATGGTCTAGAGGTGAATGCTACCTCCTGCGGAAAATTTCAGCAAGTTTTACCTTGATGCGGTCCAACCCTCCTACTCCGTTCTTCAACGGGCTACTTCCGTACGGATTTCTCCGATCATTTTCGTTTCACTATTGGTCCTCCGGGAAACTTGGGATAACGCGATTATATCGGCAAAGACGAAACAGAAGGTTGGCCAGTTAATAGTGGTCGGGCTGAGGATGGAACTACACTTTTGGTGGGCCTACTTTGACCGCATGCGTGCAGTCAAAATAAGATATAATAAGTAAATGATTCGGGAAATAAAATGTTCAGTAGGACTTCTTTCACCAAATCCTGACTGTAGTACAGAATCGTGTGTTTTCTGAGCGATTTTAGATTGGAGCGTTCCTCCTTCGCCGGCCAAGTTCTTTACTACGCATTACCAAAAGTGAAACATCGGCACAACGCTGATTCCTTGACACGTCATCCATCCAAAAGCCACAAGATTTCATAACGATGCAGTTTATTTATTTGAAACATACCTTATTAACATCCGTCGAGTAGTATCTTATCACCAATACCTAAAGCATACAAACCGTAAGCCTTTTCCTGATGACGCGTTACTGTACTTTCGTAATACTCGTCCAAAACACATTGTCCAGGTTATCGTACAATTCCCTGGACACCCCGTATATTGCATCATTTGACGACATCCTCATTGTTTTAACCCGAGTTCCTCTATTTGTTTTACCTTCGTCTCCCACCACCTTTTCGATCTAGCCGACTTCGCAAATTCTTCTCGAAGCTGTTTTATCCTTAGGTCGGATTTTTATTGGCTAGCTGGAAGAATGGAAGCGTGCGTGCTTCGAAACCTCACTCTTCACCAGCCAACACGTAACACCGCGGGGACGCAAGCCCGCGCGAACTTTCCCAGACTTTGGCGTCTACGTGGAAAGCTACAGTAATGAGTCAGTCGGCCTTAAAGCGCTAACGTAACGAACTCTTCTTCACGTATATGTATACATCACCCAAAGCCGAGAGCTAAGGAATACGGAGCTAAACCAACGGAATTAACCGTACGAATGGTGAGAGGTTGAGAACACGAGGCCTTTGGGGAAAGAATCACGCTAAGCTGAATGAAAAAAATATATTTAAAAAAACAAGAAAAAATCCTCGAACGAAACGCAAGAGTGGAACGTTTTCCATTCCCAGCTTAAGTATTCCACGATCCAGTTCTTCTCCATCTATGTATACGAGAATCGGTCTCCCTTGGGCCGGGGTTCCGCAAGCGGTGCGAGTCGTTCGCTTATCCCTCTGCTCGTTCTATCTCTTTCCGTCTCGATTGATCCGACTTCGAACTGCGAATTCGGAAATTGGCGCCCTTTAGCTTGAAATACCTAACAATCGGTCCCAGTGGCGATGTTCCAATAATGCTTGAATATAAGTCATTGTTGCAAAGTTTCATGATAAAAAAAAACATTTTGAGACGAGTTTTGTCACAACGAAAAATTGGGTCTTTCTTGCACGTAATTTACATCCTTTGTATGGTTAGAACACACGGCTGAAAGGATATATTGATTACTAAAGTATTTTAGAATTTATCGCCTGTTGAACGGAACCGTACGCTGACTAGAAAACCGGTAGGTCAAACGTCAAATGCGTTTTTCTGGAAATACTATCTTTCAATGCGCTGCAGCTTCTACGGAATAATCGATTTACACGAATTTTCGCGCAATCGAAGAGAAATTCAATTTCTGGGGTCATCAGGGAGAAAATTGATATATACAGGGTGTCCCAGCTAAGAATGTCATCCGTGAAATGGGGTGTAGGGGGTGAAATTCTAAGAAAATTGATATAAGCATGTATGGGTCCCTAATCAATCCCTGAATTATTATTAATTTTTTACGGCAGCCAATCAGACGCGCCCGGAGGCGGGCCTACGTCGGTTGGTGACACGCACGTCTGTTAGTGTCCGGAGGGGCGTTACCCCCACCATGCGGACACTGCTGCTCGTCGGTGTGCGCTTGCATGTGGTAGTGTACGACGAAAAAGGCAATATCGGTGCGCGCGCGGCCGAGCCGATGTCGTAGCTGTTCATTGTTATGGTTTTTAGAGCGTTTGGCATTTTT
>JAPYZI010007872.1:0-12341 GCA_030523105.1 Ophioninae sp. A BG-2022a
TTTCGATTTTTCGGCAAAATACGTTTTTTCACTAAATCATCGATAACTTTTTTTCCGTTGGGATTTGGTACTCCAGCCTGTGCTCAATCTCTTCGTTATGATTTTCTCTTTAAAATGCTTTTTTAGTAATTAAAATCCGATGATTTTTCGATTTTTGGCAGAATTTCAAAGTTGGACCATCCATTTTTGCTAATTTTTCCATACATACCCCTTTGCCTCTTTTTTTGCCATTTTTCAAGTGGACCTTCCGGAAAAACTATACGAGATATCGATACGAATCCAACGCCATTACTTAAGTTAGGCAAAAATCTTTTCCCAACTCTCCAAATGAATGTCCGTAGCATATAAAGAGCTCTCTCTACGGCCTTTGGAAATTTCGTGATTTTCAAGATTCCGGAAAGGTGGCCGGGGGAAGTCGAAAATTTTTTTTTCCTTTTTTAACCTCTGAAAAGGGTCTGTTTAATCGGAAATTTTCCGCTGATTACGAATATGCCTGAGTTTTTGCCGAAAGTGCAAAATTAAAGCGGGGAAATGAAAAAAACTTTTCTTATGCTCGGAAAATGTGTTAAAGTGCAATACGATGGCTCGTAGCTCGTTATTTCTCGCCTGGTAACCACAATCCACAAAAATTTATTCAAAATTTTGGTAAATGCCGAGCATGTTTCTTTTAGAGCAAGCGTCCTGCACGTACCCAATAAATTCCATTAAAAGCGGTTGAATAGTATCGGAAAAATAGGATATTAAAATTTCGATGTGTCTACAAACATTTTCCTCATTCCCTTAAAAAAAAAAATGATTAGTGATTTGGTAATCTTTCTCGAAATAAAAACTCTAAAAATCACTAATCGGTCTCATCGTCCATAAATTCGAAATGACGTTTATCAGGCCCAAAAAAAAATGATCCCTTAAGCGGTTTGAAAGTGCGGTAACAAAAATCTCGAGATCCAAGCTTGAATTTCTTTTTTGCTCGGGCGAAAAAGCTAGTAGTTAATAAAACACACTTACCGAGGTGAGCTCGAGGATCGTTCGAAAGGTCCGGCACCGGAGAAACTCGCTTCTCTTCCTTTTCTTCCCTTTCGTTTATTTTTCTCCCTCAAATAAAGCCCGAAGAGAGGACATAAAATTAAGCCGCAAATAAAATGAAGTGCCAGGACGTCCACCACTACGAGACTCTCCTGATCTCCTCCGGAGCCGAGATACACGTCCAGAGTTGGATACTTTTGCGTTCTCCTGTCGTGAATCATCCCACCTAAACTAGTGACGTTTACTGTCGGGAAAACATTTGTCATATATATTTATATGTACATGTGTGTGTATACGTAATGGAGATTTGCGGGGGCTCGAATGTACGAGAATCCTCAAGAGTCAACAAGCCCACTTTCTCAAAGATTCTTCACCAATAATCTCCGGGATATCGCGCCATTTTCAGTTTGTTTGGGTTTGGTTGGGTTCGTTTGAATTTTGTTTATTTTCTCCAATAATCTCCGGGGGTTTGGTTGGGTTCGTTTGAATTTTGTTTATTTTCTCCAATAATGTCCGGAATATCGCGCCTTTTTCTATTTGTTTGGGTTTGTTTGGGGTTTGTTTGTTTTCACCAATAATCTCCGGAATATCGCGCCATTTTCAGTTTGTTTGGGTTTGGTTGGGTTCGTTTGAATTTTGTTTATTTTCTCCAATAATCTCCGGAATATCGCGCCTTTTTCTATTTTGGTTGGGTTCGTTTGAATTTTGTTTATTTTTCTATTTATTTGGGTTTGTTTGGGTTTTGTTTGTATTCACCAATAATCTCGATGATATCGCGCCACAAGTCTTTCGACCATCACGATATAAAAAGATAAAAAATTTAAAAAATAGAAAATAAAAAAAATCAAATGAAAAAAATATGTAAATCAAATAAAAAATAAATAAATCAAATTAAAAAAAATAGAAAATAAATAATTAAAATTTAAAAAGATAGAAAATAAATAATTAAAATTAAAAAAGATAGAAAATAAATAAATCAAATTAAAAAAAATAGAAAATAAATAATTCAAATTTAAAAAAAATAGAAAATATACCAGACTTTCAGGCTTTCTGTACGAAGACTCATACGTATCGGGTGATACGTGTGTGTGCAAAGGTGACCACGAAGAGAGGGGGGGTACGTGATGCGCACGAAGGGCCCGTAGTAAATCTTCGTCGAGCTAACTCGAGCCGATTCGCTCCTTTCGTGTCTCTTATTCCATGGCTCTTCGTGCGAAGAACGTATCGACGAACGCCAACCCATCGTAAAATTCACAAAGAAAGAAATAGAAGGGGGGGAGGAGGTCAAAGAGGTTTAAATCAGGAATCGAAAGTGTTACGGACTTGACCCAAACCCTCTTTTCTCAACTCGGATTCCTCCTCACTTCCACTGTTCTTAACCCCCCCCCCCCTCCCCCCCCCCTCCCACGAATGAATATTCATTTCCCCGGCATGAATTACAAAATAGCGAACGGATCATTATTCCTTGCGGAACTTTCTTACTGCTCGAAGTATCGCGGATGTGTACAGGGTGACGATTCCAAAACGATAGAATTTATAGAACAGTCTAGGGATTTTTTTCATGGGGGATAAAATCATTTTTGATACTCTGGTGCTTTGAATACGAGAAAGAGAAAAAAAAGTTTTTTTTTTTTGCAAAATTAAAATTTGAGGGAGTGATCAAAGATAATTTATTTTCTACCTTGATTAATAATTGATAGAATGATTATTTATTCGGAATATTTCTGATAAAGTATTTCTTGAAACCGAGTGAAAAATAATTATTGAAATTATATTTAAATTCTTTTTTTTTTATTATCCATACTTTTTAGGTTTTTATTGAAATACTTCTTCGAAAGGTTTAATAAATCATTTTTTCAATAATTTAAGATAAAATTTAGTATTAAAAATAGGGAGTAAAAATTAATAAACAGTGAAAATAAGGAAAAATGAAGTAAGTAACTATAACTAATGAAAATTAATAATAAAAGTAACGAATAATAAAGAAAAAAAAATTAAGTTAAATTTATTTGGCTCTATTCCGCAACAATTGATCAACGTCGAACCGTTTTTTTTTTTCTTTATCGAATCTTAATTAACTCCACAAATAAAATATAATTCCAAAATTAAAAATTCAATTTCAAATTTAACAAATGATAAAATTTAATAATAAAAAAAACTATATTTAACGTGCGTTTTGTAATAAAACATTTTTTTATCTTAAAACTACAAAATAACACTCGTTTTTTTTTTCAAAAACCCTGAAATTGTTCCAAAAAATAAAAATAATAATAAAAATTCGAAAAATGGAGAAAACGAAGTTACCCTACACTCGTCACCCTGTATGTGAATAACCGTAGACGTCGGGGAATCGTCCCGGATTTCGCGTCACGAAAATAGGACGCTCGCCTCATAGCCCGAAAGCGTTTTCAGGCCCTTATCGAATATTCCCTCGCGTATCTATTTTTCTCCTCGGCGTTTTTCATCGTAGCTCGACCAGCGAGTAAGAACAGGAAGCAACGAAAAAAAAAAAAAAAAAAACTTAAGCTAAAATTGAAAAAAAAATAATAATAAAAAAATGAAAAAAGGGAAAATAAAATCTTTCGGAAGAGATCCGCGGCCGAGAAAATAAGAGTTCCGGGGTTCGGCATAATATTCCACCTGACGGAGTGCACAGTCTCGGAAAAGGTCCCGGGGCGGGTTGCACCGAAACAGCCCCTCGATATCCATACGTATATAGACACTATGAAGCCCCCAGCCGCCGCATTGATCGGACCGGCATAATGCACGAGTGCGAACCCGAGATTGGTGCAAATCCGGATCACTTTTTTTAAATCTTTTTATTTTTTATTTTTCATTTTTATTCTCTCGTTAAAACGCCCTCATTTTATGGTTCATCGCTGTGCATATAGAAAAATTAGTACTCTCGAACTTTTGTTATTTTTCTTTTTTTTTTTTTTCTTCATCTTTTTATTCTCGTTGAATCATTTTACTCCGTGAATTTTTGTTCTTTGCCTTTTTTCCCTTTCGTTGAAAATTCGCTCTGTCCGGGTTAAATTATTTTTTAAACTGATTTTCAAAATTTCACTTTTCAAATGAATTATTAATTCAATCGAATATTAAATAAAAATGATAAATTAATATTCAATTGATAAATACGTATGAATATTTATTTATATTGTCCATCGCTGTGCATATAGAAAAATTAGTACTCTCGAACTTTCGTTATTTTTCTTATTTTTTCTTCGTCTTTTTATTCTCTTTGAATCATTTTACTCCATGAATTTTTATTCTTAGCCTTTTTTCCCTATCCCTTAAAAATTCGCTGTGTCCGGGTAGAATTTTAACATAAAAAATAATTTCGATTTTTCTCACCAGAGTTCAAAATAGTATCAGGAATATCGGGCGATTTTACGAACCGTTCGAAATTTTTGAATTCCATCGTGCGGGATCATCGGTCTCCGAGTACTTCTCCGATACTCGAAAGATCGTGAACGACAAAAAAAAACACACACACAAAAAAAAGCATCGGAATCCCGAGATCGGTACGGTCACCCCCCACCATCCTCCACCCCCTCCCGCTTTACCCCACCTGCTTCCCTCGTCTTTTTCTCTCTTCCCCCTGCCCCCTCACTTATCAGTGCACGAACATTCGTTTCTCCGGAGCTTTTGACTCTTCGAGTTTCCTCGGAGGAGAGGTTTCTTCGCCAACGACGACGACGACAACAACGACGACGACGACAAGACACAAGAGGAGTTACGAAGTAATATGGGCACGCATAAAACGTACTTACGTACAGTTTTGCTCGCTCACGAGGTCGGGACACGTTGCGTCCTCATGACGGAGGGGGGGAAGAGAGGAGGAGGGAAAAGGGCAAAATAAAAGGGGAGGGAGGAATGGGAAAGAGGAAACATAGAGGGGGAAAGAGTTTTAGGGAAAAGAGAAGGGGGTGGGAAAGGAAAAAGGCAGGGGGATGGTAAATAGGAGGGGGAGGGGTGGGGGGCGTCGATTCGATGTTCGTACCAGCCCGCGGTACGCATAAAGCAAGAAATGTATCTCGAGGTGGGCAGGTGAGGGGCTGCAACGTCAGGAGGGAGTACGAACCTGGCTGCGGGCGGTCGACAAAAAATAACGAAACACGAGGAACGAAGGAAAAATTGAGAATATGATGTAGAACGAGGGAGGGATGGGAGGAAGAGGGAGAGGGAGAGGGAGAGGGAGAGTTTTGTATGCGAAGAGGAAAAAAATATAGATGTGGAATATGTCGTTGATAAGAGCTGAAGAGAGAGGGGGGGGGGATATTACTGGTTCTAGAAAAAAGTAAATGTTGAGGTAGGAATTTTTGTTGATACTCACGAGTGGAAAAAAGATCGAGGGGAATAAAAAAAATAAATATCGTTACATAAAACGTACACGGGATTCAATAATTTTGTCATTTTGCAAACGAGAAAACAGAAGATGAACAATAATGTGTTTTAAAAAAAGAATAAATAAATAAGCTTATTTTATTTTTAAAAAATTGATAAATGAAGAATAAATAAATGTACTATTTTTTTTTAGCATTGATGAATTATCTATTGAATTGAGTATATCTGAATATTTATTTATACATGTTTACATATATATACAATTACTGATTGATTTACGTACATCTTTACTTATTGCTTTATTTATTTATTTATTTCTATATTTTCCATATATCCGTTGATCTATATACCTATCAAACAACTCATTTCCCTACCGATCTATTCACTCATCCGTTCAACGAAACTCCATCTCTGCGTTTCGGAAGCAAAAAAAATAAAAATAAAAAAACCATGTTTAAAAGCAAAAAAAACGATCGAGCGGACGCGAAAAAGGGCCGAAGAGGGGGACAAGGAAAAAGAGAGATGCCAAGAGGAAGAACTAAAAGGTAAAAAGATAAGGGAAAGGGAAGAGAGACACCAAGATAGAGAAAGAAAGAGAGAGAGAAAGAGAGAGCAAGAGAGATTTAAAGCCGCGAGGACATTGTCATCGGACTCGCAGCCATAAACCAAACCTCGAGCACTGCTAACTGAGACGTGGCCGCTTGTATAACTCGCGGTTGGTATGGCATAGAACGTATACGTACTGCGCGTGTACACACTTCGTTTTCTCCTCCTCCTCCTCCTCCTCCTCCCTCCCCCCCCTCTCGCCGAGCCTTTTTCTCTTTATCGTTCGTTTCCCCCTCCCCCTTCCCCTCGCCGCTTTCGATTCACAAACCGTACCGATTTTCGCGTTCGCTCCGATCTTATTACTCCCCCGGCAACAGATCTTGTCGAGATTTTGACTGCGCGCATCGATGTGTACCGTAGATATGGTTTATACCCGCGCGGAACCAATAAAATCCGCGAGTCTCTCTTTTTCTCTCTCTCTCTCTCTCTTTCTCTCTTTTTCGCGTTTTCTCTCTCTCTCTCTCTCTCTCTCTCTCTCTCTGTGTTGAATCGTGTACACGCGAAGGTACAGAAGATGCGTGCGCGCGCACACACGACACTCGTCTCCACCGAGAAAAGATCTTTGTCGGCTGTGAGAAGAGCCAGCGCAGGTGTCTTATCTTTCGAGGTACGAAGAAGCATTTTTTTCGTTTTTTTTTTGTTTTTGG
Source organism: Ophioninae sp. A BG-2022a (assembly GCA_030523105.1). Classification (NCBI taxonomy): domain Eukaryota; kingdom Metazoa; phylum Arthropoda; class Insecta; order Hymenoptera; family Ichneumonidae; species Ophioninae sp. A BG-2022a. Next base: position 6,624 of record JAPYZI010007872.1, read on the forward strand.
TTTTTTTTTTTTATCGCCGCCTCGACATCCCAACCCTCGATCCTCTTGAATCGTGGCCGAGCACCACGACTCTCCAACCTCGTTTAGAGGTTAGAACCTCCGATTCCAACGTCTCCGATATATCCCTCCATCTTTGGTTGTACGTATTCTACCTTCTACCTTCGAATACCTAATGGAAACTGCCTTTGATGACTCGTACTTAACCCCACGATCGAAATCGATTTTACATCGGTGATACAAATGAAACGCTTTTTTTGACGAAGAGGACTTTTTTTGGTTTTTGGTTTTGATTGTTTTTGGGATTTTTGTTATTTTTCTTTTTTTTTTTTTTTTTTTTTTTTTTTTTTTTGAATTTTTGTTATTTCTTGATTTTATGATTTTTGTTATTTTATGATTTTTCGAAATCTTTTTGGGTTTTATGATTCTTCGGAATGTTTTGGATTTGCCGATTTTTTTCTGAACTCATGATTTGCTGATTTTTCTGAAATTTTTTCAAATTTATGATTCTTCTGAAATTGTTGGATTTGCTGATTTTTTAATATATATATATATTTTTTTTTTTTGTTTTTATGATTATTCTGAATTTTTTGATATTCCAATTATTCAACATTTTTGGTTACGAAAAAATTGGTCTCTCGAATTTATTATGAAAGGCCCATCTTTCTTTCTCGAACGTGGCCCCTTAAGGAATGATTGGAAGACATTAATCGTGTCCTTCAATGCTATACGGAACGATAAGAAGGCTCGCCGTCTTTATTTCCGGGGTTTGCGGTCGAGAAGGTCACGTGGCCATCGGAGTCGGCCGTTCCGCAGGGGCGCACGGAGACAACCGCGACAAAATGAAAAGACTAAATAATACGAAAAAAGAAGAAGAATTTCCCCATCACCGTCTGTTTCCCTCTATCTCTTTCCCTTTTCTCTCTCCTTTTCTTTTTTTATTATTTTTTTTTTCATTTTTCCTCGAGTATTCCTGATATTTTAGTTCTTCGGTTAATCAATTTATATATTAAATAAAAATTAAGTCTCTATTCGTGATTTCTTATTATTCAAATGACATGATTTTTAATTATTTTTAGTTTTTAGTTGTTAATATATTTTTAAGCTTAATTTTAAGTCGAGTTTACATCATGAATTGTTCTAATTTTAGTCAAGTCTTGTGGTACATTTTTTTACACATTTTTGCGTTTCTTGGTTATTTTATTAAAAATTAAATTTTTTTCGTATTTTCGTTACATTATTATTTGGTTGTTACTTTGTTATACCTTACGTCGTGAACATTTTTGTTTTTTACTAGGGAACATTACTAGGAAAATATTACTACGAAAATGTCACTAGGGAATATCACTAGAGAAATATCACTAGGGAAATGTCACTAGGGAAATATCACTAGGGAATATTACTAGGGAAATGTCACTAGGAAAATATCACTAGGGAATATTACTAGGAAAATCTCACTAGGAAATATTTTATTTTGTAAGCTTTTTTGTTTTTTCCTAGGGAATAAACAATATAGTAAAATCTAACACCGTGATGATCTTCGTCTCTCGTTTTTCATCTTTTCGTCTATCCCATTATATGGTCTTTCCGTTAGCTCGAATAGCTTGGGAGATAGCGAGGGTTGAGGAGGACGGCGCATGCGCGTACAAACGATCGGGCCCCGTCCATACGCGAGAGTAGTCCCATAATAATCCTGGCGAGCTATCATCGATTGTTCGCTTTTGCCACAGCTATGACGCCCTTCCAATTCACCATTGACATCCGTACGTACCTTTGTATATCGGTATAAAGTACCGAGCGGTGGAAATAACTGTACCGTATTTTCTGTACACGCTCGTTGGCCGAGCACGTTCGATGCACATTTATCAGGCCTATGGGCCTCTGACTCGAATGTGCATCGTACAGCTTGTGTCTATACCGCACAATGGAATGCCACGATAAACCAGCTACGAATAGAAACGAATAGCTCGACCGACCAATCAAACCGTGAAGACACGCGCGTACACGCACAGACGCACACGCGTATTTATATTTATTTATTTAATCATTTTTCTTGTTTCGTAATCCCGAGTCAATGGTCTCTTCCGGTTTGTGACCTTGGGCCTTGGACACGCGATCAATGATGATTCCACCGTCCTGGTCATTTTTACCATTCATTTGTATTATTTAAATTTTTATTTTCATCGTTTTATATTATTATTTTTTTTTTAATGAACGATTTATTTTTTAATTTTTTTTTTATAGCTAATTATTTTTGTTATTTTAATTTCATTATTTATTTAAATTAAACATTTTTTCTTTGTTCTTTATTTATATTATTTTTTTCTTAATGAATTATTATGTTTGTTTGGGTTATAAAAATAAACGAAAAAAGACCGCGTTCGAGTTAAAAAAATTAAATAAAACAACAGTTTGTTCGAATTTCAAAAATAAACGAAAAAATACGTTTTTTGCGTTTTAAAAATAAACGAAAAAGGACTTTTTTCAAGTTTTAAAAATTACAGCGAACATCAATTTGTTCGGCTTTTAAAAATAAAAGAAAAAATAGTTTGCTTGAGTTTAAAAAATGAAAGGAAAAAAAAAAATAATAATTTTCATTGGATTCGAACGTTGCAAACTCGACAGTCGTTTATTCGGGCCACCCTGTATGCGCGAGTTAACCAAAGCGACTGGGATCGTCGCAAACGTCTATGGGAGGAGGATGAGGATGAGGAGGAGGAGGGGTCGTGTGGAAGAGGAGGAAAACCGCAGAGAACCATTAATACTTACACTGACACGTTAAATTGTCTTTGAGGGAGTTGGAAGTGGCAGAGAGCTCGATGTATGTACGTACGAATGAGCACTGACGTCTCGTGCGGTCGAGACCCCGCCGGAATATCTCTCACTCCATATACAAAAATATTACATGTATATCGGGTTCGTTAATTGAAACGTCTCGGTAGCAGGATAATTCTGACGATTCTAACGTTCCCTTTTGGCTGTGAAAATCACCTCGCTCGTCTCATCGACCTCGATTTTATTTTATTTTTAAAAAGTTAATAACAATTGAAAGCTCCGATCTACCCGAACTTTCATTGCATCGGAAATAAATCGATAAAAAAAAAAAAAAACACATCGCGACAGGTGCCAATTTTTTGGAGTAATCTTTTTCCACTTTTTTCACTTTTGAACTGGGCCATGTAAATTCGTCTCCTCGAATTAATCGGGTTTCGATTTCTGAAGCGTTGATACGAAATTTTTCTACGAAAATAAAAATATATTAAAATAGAAACAACCAAAGTTAAACTGGAACGGATATTTGGAATATTTGTTTTAATTTAATTGTTTTTACATATTATTGTTATTATTATTATTATTATTATTATTTTGATAGAAATAATAATAATAATTTTTTTTATAAGAATTTTTTGATCCTTTTTAATCATAGTAATTAAATTTTCAATGAATGGTCTTTCGATTTTTGAAGCATTGATACGTAATTGTCGGACGAAAATAAAAATATATAAAAATAGAAACAACAATAATTAAATAAAAACAGCTATCTAAAGTACCTATTATAAACTCCTTGTTTTTATATTTCAATAATAATAACAAAAATCATGATAAAAATTATTTGAATTACAATTTTTCACCAGCAAATGAATCATTTTTTGTCTTTTTTAATTATACTAATTTCATTTTCAATCATTCAAATTGAATCGTTTTTCTATTAATAAATATTTCTATCAATGATTTAAAAAAATGGTTGAAACTGAGAAAAACAGCAATTACGAATGAAAATCCAGGGCAATACGAAAATAAAACCAAAAATTGATAAAACGAAAATTAATATTGGGAAAAATTCATCACCCGAGAGAAAAAGAAATAAAAAAGAAAACAAAAAGAAACGTTAATATTCATAAACAAAAAGGAGAAAGGTGAAAGAAAAAGAGAAGAACAAACGAACAAACAAACCCAAACAAACCCAAAAACCCAAACAAACCCAAACCCAAACAAACAAAAAAAAACCCAAACCCAAACGAACCCAAACCCAAACAAACCCAAAAAAAAACCCAAACCCAAACAAACCCAAACAAAAACAAATATTAATATTCACAAACAAAAAGAAGAAAGGTGAGAGAAAAAAAGAAGGAGAGCTATCTCCGGTAACAACAGGAATTGTAGGCTTGACGCGTCTGGAAGTCTCGCTAATTGTACCTTCGCGATCGTCCGGGCGCATCAGAAGAAGAGTGCAATGCAAATGAGATACGAGGCTAATGTAACAGCTTCTCTCTACACCTGTGTTAAATGTACTTACGGTCTTACGAAGAGGAAGGTCTTGTGAAAGCCCGCGCACGCGCGAACACCACAATATCTTCGTATACGACAAATGCACTTGAGCTCGACCGATTATCTTGGGCAAAAAGATGCTGGACGAGAAACTCGAGGATCCCCATCAAAGTGCTCTCTTCGATGCGTTCTTCTATTCGTTGAGGGCGACTCGCTGATCATCCGCGAATAAGATGTCCAGAGAGAACATTTTGAAAAAATAAAAAGATAAAAAGAAAAAGAAAAAAAGTGAGATAGAAAAAGGGAGGGGGAATAATGACGATGATGACGAAGTTGCCTCAATACAACAATGGGAGAAGACAATTATAACAAATAAATAAATAGTACAATAATAAAGAAATTTATAATGAAATAATAACTTCGTGAAAACGTAGAAAAATAATACACAAAGAAAATAAAAAAAGAAAATCATACAAAATAAATCATAACGAAACTATAGAAATTACAAAGACTGAAAATAATACAAAAATAATCGCTATCACAGAATAACAATAATAATAATAATAATAATGCAGAAGGACTTAAAAAAAACATGAAAATTTCAAAATTTTACAGTTATTAAAATCAACTAGAGATTAAGGAGGGGAGAGAAAAAAATAGTGATGATGATAAAATTTATTATGCCCCAGGTGTAACTTTTGGGCGAAAAGAAAAAACCAAAATAACAATATCCATACAAAGATCTAAAAACAAAAGAAAATAAAAAAATACAGTATAAAAAATAATACGTAATTCAACAAAAATAATGATAAAAAATTAATGCTAAAAATAGTCGAAGTTCCAAACATTCGAGCTGTTAAAAATCACCAAAAATATTACAATAAAATTAACAAATACAAAACAAGAAACTGAAACCGAACAACACACTAAAAATTATAAAACAAATAAAATAAAATATAACTAAATAAGAATACAAATAAACCAGAACTTAAATAAAACCTCAAATGCAAATAATAATAAATAATAAATAATAATAATAATAATAATCAACCAAAACCAGAAAGAGAGAGAAAGAGGAAGAGAGAAATGGAGGGAAGAGAAAGAGAGAAAGAGAGAGAGAGAGTGCGATGAGCAACGTCTAATTATCTCGCGTAAAGTTCATCCTCCAATTACGTCGAGTCACGCCGCGCCGTCGCTCGTCACTCTCATCACTGACGCGTTATTCTCCGTCTCGTTCTCTCGCTGTTATATTTTTGCCATCTCTCTCTCTCTCATTATCTCTTTCTCTTCCTCTCTCTCGCTCTCATTATCTCCCTCTGATCCTCGGGGGCTTCGAGCAAGAAATTCAACTTCTCGTAGCATCGAGAGCTCTTCCCTTATACATCTACACGAAAAAAAAAAAAAAAAAAAAAAAAAAAAAAAAAAAAAAAAAAAAAAAAAAAAAAAAAAAAA